>JABUQX010073091.1:37500-60000 GCA_015478945.1 Trachelipus rathkii
GTTTATTGCTTAGAAACAAACTGTTCTGAGTGAGCAAACTCATATGTCACATTGACAGTAGTCATATCCAACACAATAAATAAACAAAAATACTTATCGGACTATGATGTTTGTTGCTTAGAAGCAGATCTGCTCTAAGTGAGCAAACTCATATATTACATTGAAATAGGTAAAATATTATACTTATTTTAAAAAAAAACATAACAGATTTGTTTTAAAACAGTAGTAGACACATCCAACTAATTAAATAAACAAAAATACTTAACAGACTAGCCTTGAGTGGATTGTAAAGTCTTTGCTAGTCGGTGTTCTGTAGCTATGTATTATTATTATTATTATTATTATTATTATTATTATTATTATTATTATTATTATTATTATTATTATTATTATTATTATTATTATTATTATTATTATTATTATTATTATTATTATTATTATTATTATTATTATTATTAATGGACGAAAACGTCCCCCTAGTAGCCCTTTTCTCATCTATTTATTATTTTGTATTAATATAAATATGTAAATACAACCATGTAATATTTTTTAGAGAGAATAAAATATTTTTGATTTGATTTGATTTGATTATTATTATTAATATTATTATTATTATTTTTATTATTATTATTATTATTATTATTATTATTATTATTATTAGTGGTAATAGTGATTAATTTATTTTTGATACTTTGCGTAATTTATATAGTACAAGGATTAACTGAGTTTGTGTCAATTATCTTAAAACTAGGAAGATTATATTATTAGAACATGGTCAAAAACGATTCACATACCCGACATTGGGTATAAGGGGTGATAGATTGTGTTGGAACATTTATGTGAATTCCGATGTTCAATGGGTCGTCCTTTTTACGCCATATTTTCAAGGATCGTTTACAGGAGTATAATCTGTAGGATTTTTCATTACAGACACCTCTCTCTCTCTCTCTCTCTCTCTCTCTCTCTCTCTCTCTCTCTCTCTCTCTCTCTCTCTCTCTTTCTCTCTCTCCACATATCAGAAAAAAATAGGGCGAAACCAAAGACTGTCTCGGAGAAATCAAAAAAGAGGTAGTTTCGAAAAATAATCCCTCATTCGCCCCTCCTTAATCCCCTGGGGTGTTGGGGACCTCCCATTATGGGTCAGGTACCACCGTGGAATTGCTCGCTTGTTCATTATTCACCGTGGAATTGCTCGCTTGTTCCATTATTGAGTTTTTTTTATTAATTCACGGTCTTCATTCTAATATTTATTTTGCTGAACACCATCTTTCCTCAACTAGACCTATATCTCTTGATCTTAATCGAAACTAGGGTTTTCAGACCACCGGAATTTTCCGCACCACACCGCTCCGAACCTCTATGTTTCTAAAACTGCATCGCACTGGGACACTGCAAATGTTCTACTGCACCGCACCGCACCGCACCGCACCGCACCGTATCACACCCGGAGCGTCGGCCAATCCTAACAGAAGAAGCAAATCCAGTAGCATATTCTGGTACTGTATATTCTCTCTTACTCTCTCTACTTTTAATTCTCATCCAAAATCGAAAGTTGTGTATAAAAGCTCAACGAAATGGCTTTGGTCGTTCCTGTGTCTAATTAGGATTTTTAAAAATTTTCTACCTTATGACTAATGTTTTCTGGCAAATCTACAACTAAATACCTTGAATAGGATTCTGCCCGTGAGTGGTGTTGACAATTGTAAAAAAAAAAAAATATTTATTCCTTTTATTAACCCTTAATACTACAAACTTTTCTAAATTTTCGTGTACCTAAACTCCAAAAGAGAGAAATTCCCTCGACTTTTCCTGTATCTGAAATCATTATTCTTCGTGATTTTAATGTCCAACACCATCAATGACTTGTTTTTAAAGCTTTCAAGATACAGCAGATGAACGCGCCTACCAATTATTATGATTAACCTCGAGCAGCAGCTACCTATCCGTATCCTTTATAGTCTTGAAGATAGACCTAGCATACTAAAGATTTTTTTCACTTCTATCCTTCGCCTTATACTGTAAAATTCTTTCTATCTCTGGGTTTCTCCATCTCTTATATCTGTATCCTGTGTACTACATTTTCATTCTTCCCCCTCCTTCTCCGAGAAAACTGCTCGGAATTAGATTTTTCTTGGAAGTGTTACTGCTTCCGCGGGAAAGGTCCTTATGAGTTCGAAGAATGCATTAAAGAGGTCATTCTCTTTGACAGGAAGGTGTATGTTCCATTTTCTTTCTCATCAACTTAAACTTATAAACCCTACTTTAACTCTTCTTGTTCCCATTCTATCCGTCACATTGGTAGGGGGACACAAACTATCTAGCACACCCGAAGGCGGATCTAAAAAATTTCTGATGATTTCCTACTTCAGAAACTTATGATATTCAATCATCCCAAATCATGAAAAAAAACTATCCTCCTTGACACAAAACTATTTTACCATTGGAAAATGCTATTATCTTTTCGGTTCCTCCACGTTCTTTTTGGCAAAAAAACCTAACCTCTAACTTTATTCCTTTCTTTAATTTGCCATGTTCCTTCAGATGGCACCACTGCTGCCTTATCTTTTACTAAAACTAAGGTCTTAGCTCAGATATTAATTAACTTTATACAATTCCAGGGATATTCCTCCTACTCCACTTCTTCCCAACTTATTTACATCCAATATTGTAATCCCATCTAAATATGGGATTTATACTTTCTTTGATCATAATATTAAGAAGGCATATAAGTTTTTTGAAGATATTCTACTGTTGATTTTCTCTGTTGGTTTCTCAAAGATTTGTACTTCTGACAAGCACTGCAACCCTCGAGCATATTCTATAAGTATTAAACTCAGTTATCACTCTTGTTAGTTATAACTTTATATTTAATACCTTATGCACTAAATTTCTTGAGTACTTGAATTCTAATGGTTATATTTATACACTTAGTATTATATATATATTACAATATATTATTGATTTCAATAAATATGGGTGGAGGAATACCCCTCTTCTCACGATTCCTCTAAACATCCTCTGAATAGTTTATTGCCAGTATATATTAATTTCCTGTTATCTATATTCTACTAAAAATTTTATTATATATTATAATTATATATTAGATTGGTTTATGTTTATATTCATCATTCCTGAAATATCCTCAATACCTATCTCACAATGATATTCCTGTCGACTTATGCCTATCGCTATCGACACCTGGCGACCGTTCTCTGCCCATGCATTTTCCCGAAGGAACGTTTCTTTCCATTTCTCGCAACCTCTGACCATGCATTGCCTCACCTGATCTGTATTTGCCAGTCCTTGATCTTCACTTTTTACCTCGCATACTTCTGCCATGGCTCCTCAGACACCTTGGGTACACTCGTCCGCCTATGGTCATCTTTAATCTGCTTTAACCTGCATGCCATCTTACCGGACCTTTCGTCCCATATGCATTTGCAACCAGCAATTTCTGCGATGCACACATTCTTTGGTGTAACCATACTTAAGATGTAATGCAATAAAAAGATTGATGCCTCTAGACATATTTAGCTTAGCATCCCTGCTATATTCCCATTCCATCCAGTATGGACTCCATTCCTTGTCCCTATGTATGTGTATACCTGCAACCTTTGCTCATGTGCATTATGCCGGACCTGGACCTGGGCCATGGGGCATGCAGATCCTGAGAGAGCGCCACTGCTTGTCAATGCTTCTAATTCAATTACACTCGGGAAGGGGGGGGTCAATACATATACTGACCATTGCATACTCACGAGCTGGATCATATGCTAGTCAATATTATCCTGTACGTCAGAGAACCTGGTGCAATTCGCCATAGTACGTAACCGGGCAGTAGGAAAAATTTAATTTATGTATTTTAAAAAAATATGAGAAAAAGTGAGCTGCTGGATATATAACTATTTTTAAAATTTTTAAATGTTAATGTAGGAATTTTTATTCAATTTAAATTGGGTATCATAATTAATTAATTACTAAGTCTTTGGTGTATTTCAATATAACTGAAATACTGATTGTTTTTAAAATGTGCAATAACCTTTAATATCATTATTCTTTCACGTGACTCATTGTCATTATAATCTCTAGTCGAGACTCTATACTTTCATGTTTCCCCACTGATTTTAATTAATAAACGCAACCACAATGACCTGTGTCATTGGCAAATGGATGGAATATCTATTTTCACGGCCGCAGCTAATAAATTAGGCTTTTTACGTACTTTCAAATTACTTTCAGAGTATTTAGAAATTATTTTAATAACCTTTCAAATATTTTTGGTACTTTCGAATTATTTCACCCAATTATATATGAATTACCCCAACAATTGAACCACAAGCCTGGAGTTCCAAATGTTGTAGCACAAAAAGTATATCTTAAATTAATCATAAAGTTTTATTGTCTAAATCTAAAATCGAGTAACTATCATCTCACTCACACTACAGCACATCATATCCAATGACACACACATATCATCAACACCTGACTATATAGACTATTTATTATATAATTTTTTTATGATATTTAATATTCTATAAACTTGTTTTATGATAATACATTTATCAAGTAGAAGTGTAATTTTAAATATAAATACATCCTATAGTTATCTCACCAATTGGCTTTCCTTATCCTTATATCTATCTATCTTACATCTATTAATCTTATCTCATCTATCTATTCTATCTTAATCTATCTAATCTATCTATTATTATATATCTATCTTATATCTATTTACTTAATCTTAATCATATGCTGATGACTCGACACTTAATTCTATCTATCTATCTAATATAATATATATATAATATATTAAATATATATATAATAATATATATATATATATATTAATATATATATATATATTATAGTCTATATATAATATAATATAAGTAATTATATATTAATTATATTATATATTATATATTATATATAATGATATATATATATAATATATATATATATTACTATTATATTTAATATTAATATATATATATATATAATATATATATATATATATTAATAACTATATATTATTATATATATATTATATGTAACAGATTGTTTGTAATTCAAAGCTAAAATCAATGTTTCTGAAGATCTATGTAGGTAACAGTATATCAAATTAAAATTAACAAGATTATAATAAATTTAAGAATAATATAAATATAATTTTATATTTATACCTAATATATATTATAATACAAATCAGATATACACTAAAACTATACACATCTAAATATATACGGTGAAATTTGGGTATGGTACAAAACCACAAAACTAACCATTTCTCCAATTATCAATATACTAAACTCTACAATAGCTACAGGGAAAGGAATTACAATTGTTGGTAATCAATGTATTGTGTCCACTATTTTTTTATTAGATTTACGAAAAATGTTTAAATGGAAGAACTTTTAACTACCGCCGCTTTAACCTCAATTTTTACTTTAACAAAGGAAAAGAAAGATTCGGACTCTTAAAGCTAATTTGTTATGCATAGGTATAAAAAAAAATCTGTTAATTAGTCAGGTAATTAATTTATACCTTTTTATTAAACAAAAAACTTCGATTAATTAAAAAGATAGAAAAATAATAATATAAAAATTAAAGAAATTAATAATTAATTAAATGAACTTAAATATAATTTATATATATTATAATTAATAATAATAATTAAATATAATAAATAATATATATAATATATATAATAATATAATTAATATAATATAATTATATTAATATAATATAATTGCTCTCAAGAGTTAATGTATTAATTTATAATACTTCAAGTATATAACCGAAGTTTCTCTAAATAAACTCTCGAGCTTAGATAATATAAAAACTCATAAAACAAAATATTATTTTAAGGTCCATTTCACTCGCACTCTCCTCACCTTCACCTCCTCCTCACCTTCCCCGCAATCATCTACTCTCACTATATCATTTAAGTTATCGAGCAATCTCACTTCAACATAATACGCGCTCAGCGCGTGCAGCATCAACATACAAACACTCAGTAATATATTAATATATATATATATTATATATATATATATATATAATATAATATTATATATATATAATAATATATATATTATAATATAATTATATATATTAATATTAATATATATATTAATATATATAATTATTACTAATATATATAATTAATATATTAATTTATATATATATTAATATATATTAAATATATAAATAATATATAATTATATAATATATATATATTAATATTATATAATATTATATATATATATATTATATATAATATTTAATATATATATATTAATAATATATATTATTTAAATATTATTAATATATATATATATATATAATATATATATATATATTATTATATATATATAATTCATATATATATTTATATATATAATATAATATATATATAATATATATATATATATATATTATTATATATAAATTAATATTAATTAATAATATATATTATCATTAATATTATATATATATAATATTAATTAATATATATTTATATATATAATTATATATATAGTATATTATATATAAATATATATATATATATAATTATATATATAATATATATATATATATATAATATATATTAATTATATTAATATATATATTTATATATGAGCATGGTTTCTCACTGTAAATATATTCATATCAAATCTAATTCAATTATGAATCGTTGACTACATTAGCCATATGCATAACCACATATCATAGGTAACTTGTGACCTAAATTAGTCACATTTTATTAACTACTATATATATTATGCAAATATTTAGTATCCTTTCTAAATGTTTTACTACTGATGATGGGATTCACTTAAAGTACCATTAGTCAATTATCTACCTCATATATATATATATATATATATATGACATAACCTATTGCCATTATGCTTATCACACTGAGATAATCACTAGTTATATATATACTAGCACTATGGTAATTTACTCTATATATATATAATATGAGCATTCACTTAGCTCAAATGTATTACGAGACCTACTATAGCAATTACTGCGACATGTCCATTTAGCAAGTTCAATATATATATATTAATGAACCATTGACGATAAATATAAAGCGATTATAGTTAGTTCTATAATATTAAAAATGATTTAAAATATACTTTGTATTGTTTTATTCTCTATTTCACTTTCGGGTTTATTCTATATCTGTTTTATAATTTGTTTATTAATTTATTTTATTATTTATTATTATATTATTAATTATTGTTCAAGAAAGAAAGATATATAAATTTAGGAAACCTTCTAATTACTAACTACACACAATATTATAATATATATTATATATATATATATAAATGATAATATATACAAATATATATATATATATATATTATTAGTATAATTATATATATAGCTATATATATATATATATCTATATATTAATATATATATCATCATAACACAACATAATACTAACAAACCACTAGCTAACAACCACACAACTAATATATAATATTATATATATATATATATAAATATTATATATTATATATATATATATATATATATAATATATATATATACATCTAATAATATTTATATAATCAATAATATATTTTAATATATATATATATATATACAAACATATTATAATTATATATTATAATATATATATATTAATAATTAATATATATAATATATTAATTATATATTAATAATATATATATTAATTAATATATTATAATAATATATATATATTATATATATATATATATATAAATTATATTAATATTAATATATATATATAATATTATATACATTAATATAATATATTAATTTAATTAATATATAGCTAATATTAGTTATTTCATCTCTTAGAAATATCTCATAATATACCATATTCAAAATATTAGATCGTGTCTATATAGCTTACATGTATATTATTAATTCATCAACTTATATACGGACTCACTGCCATATCATTTACCTATATATATATATATATTATATATATACTATTATATATATACATACGCACCATGCCAAATGACAATAATTACCACCTTGATTATATATACTTCTAAACTAAAATAGTATAGCTATTTTAAACTCATATAGTCATAACCTTGACCTATTGCATCGTTCAGATATATACCTGAGACCGTAGCCAATTGAGTCATTATTATCGAACCATATGTAACTCATTGCATATATCATACTCACTAGGACCTTGCCTCAATATATATGCATTAACCTATATGACATATATTTATGTCACCATTGACATTACCCTTGAGCCTGTACCATTTAAGCTCAATTATTAGCTATGTCATTCACTTATGACTCTAATGTACTCACATCCACCGGACCATGCCTAATATTATAGCATATTATTACCTCGTGTGGTGTGTTGTGTGTAGGTTTGTAGGCTGTGTGTTTGTGTGTTTGTTGTTTATCAGTCTGGCGGAACATAAAACTCTTAATTATAGCTATAAAAATATATTAATTAGTTTTATTTCTTTGTTAATATTTAACTAAATTGTTTATTGTTAATTTTGTTTAGATTTTCCTAAAAAAAATACAAAAACAAAAAAAGAAAAAAGACAAAAAGAAATAAAACAAAAAAAAACAATAATTAGATTGTTTTTCTTTTTCCTGTTTCAAAAGAACTGGGTAATAAAATTAAGAAATATAATAATAATAATAATAATAATAATAATAATAATAATAATAATAATAATAATAATAATAATAAATAATAATAATAATAATAATAAAAATAAAAATAAAAAAGTAAAAGTAAAAATAAAAATAAAAATAATAAAAATAAAAATAAAATAACATAACAATAGCAATAACAATAACAATAACAATAACAATAAAAATAAAAATAAAAATAAAAATAAAAATAAAAATAATAAAATATTAATAATAATAATAATAATAATAATAAATAATAATAATAATAATAAAAATAATAATAATAATAATAATAATAATAATAATAATAATAATAATAATAATAATAATAATAATAATAATAATAATAATAATAATAATAATAATAATATATCTATTATAATAATATTGATATATAAATAATAATATATAATAATAATATATATTATAATAAAATAGTAATATTAATTATATAATAATAATAATAATAATAATAATAGATATTAAATAATAATAATAATAATAATAATAATAAAATAATAATAATATAAAATATAATAATGGACTATATAAGGAATAATACCATAAGCCAATAGATACACTAAATTAATAATAATAACGAATACGAACATGAGATAATAATAACATGAACTTGCCATCCAAAAACAAGAATTCACAAACTAATTACTCTCTAGAAAAACAAAAATTACATTATAGAGCAATCTGTTAACTCAAATGCGCTATTTTAATTCCATACAGCTGATTAGGATATATCACTACTATGCCTATAGATGCAATCATTTTTACTCCGCAACATAGTCCATGACATATAATCATCGTAACCGAGACTTCTGTCAACAATAGCACATATTACCTCTCAATGGGGTTACTAATTGCGAGATACAAAACAGTACTTGTTGTGCTTTCTATGAAACCTATCAAAAATACTAACCCAGCGGAACGTCTTTGCAAATAGACAAATTTTATAAAGCAACTGGATTTAAGGATTGCATATAATACCATCAAACTTTTATAATAATTATAATACATACCTACTAGTTATAGCAACTATAATAAATACTATAGTTAAAGTTACTATTTTTAAAAAATTCGAACAAAGAATTACAACTATGCATTATAACCAATACCTTTGCACTCTATTAATAATTAATTTAATTTTCATATTGGCTCTCATAAATTTATTATTACTACTATAATGACGATATTAATAAAATAGAATAATTATAATCATTTATTAAAGTATTGATAATAACGATAGTGAAACTAATGACAACAAAAAAAGGGATTACAGAATACGGGATAGTTATGCAAAATCGTTTGGCATACAAGAAATTTATCTAAACAAAAAATTTATATCTTCTCCAATTATAAATGCTCTTAAAATATAGCAATGATCGGAGGAATATTAAGAAAAAGTATCGCAATTTTTACTTTTTAGTTGCAAAAAAAAAAGGATAAATTGGTGGCATATAACTTTTTTATTATTCATCTGAATCTGATTATAATCAAATTTTCAGAGCTTGTATAATTCGGCAAGATACACATTTTATTATTTATATAAATTTTCTGTTTTGCAGCTTCTCACGGTTCAAATTCTTGTCTTTTACACGAAAAATGTATATATTTTTTTTTATATTGAGCTGCTGTTTTGGGGTATAGCTAAAATCTGCTTCGGTATTAAATATATAATATATAATATCAATATATATTGTATACTAAACACATACACTAATCAATATCAACATATTACACTCACTACAACTAACATATTATAGTATATAATATATATTATATATAGTATATATACTATATATATATATTAATATATATATTATATAAACGTTATAATATTAATATATAATATATATAATATTATATATATTAATATATATATAATTATTAAATAATATAATTGATTATATAATATATAATATATATATATATTATAATATATAATTAACTATATATAGATATATTATATATATATATATATATATATATATATATATATATTAATATATATTTATATATAATATATAATATATAAATATATATAATATATTAATAATATATTATAATATATTAATAATAATATTATTATATATATACATATGTATATATTAATATATTAATATATTATATATATTAATATTATTAATATTATTATATATATATATATATTAATATATATATATTATAATATATAATATATATATATATATATATATATATATATATATATAATATATATATTATTAATATATAATATATATATATATTAATGATATATATATTAATATATATATATATATATATATAATATATATATTATATATATATAATTATTATAATATATATATATATATTAATATATATTAATATAATATATATATATTAATATATATATATATTAATATAATATATAATTTATATAATTTAATATATATAATGTTATATATATATTTATGTGATATATATATTTATAAAATAACTATCATACAAATATATATCTATATATATATCAATTTCATAATCTATCTAAAAATACTATCAATAGCTATACAATATGTGAAATATAAGGAATATATATATATTATATAACTATTAGTATGGATATATAATGCTTGGTATAATCATATAATAATTATATAGTTATTGGATATAAATAATGATAAAATAATAATAAAAAAAAATTTGAGTAGATAAACTTATAAGCTATCCTACAAAATAGATTATATATATACGAGAATTATTTTATTATTTTCTACATTATTTATTTGTATATATAATAAAATCTATTAGATATTCATTCTTTTTATAAAATAGATTATTAAATATAAATATATATACATTTTTACAGATAAATTAATTATTTCAAATTATTTATTGTGAAAATATATAATAATAATTAATAATAATATAATTATGTTATTAATAACAATAATGAATGCTATATAATAAAAATATAATTTAATTACAAGATTAAAAGGTAAAGCTCAAAAATTAGTAAATAATGAAATAAAAATGAAGGAGAAAAATGACTAGTTTAATAAAGGTTTAATAAAAGTATAATAAAAATAATTAAAAATTAAATAAAATATAATAGTTATTTAAAAATATATAAAAATTTAATCGAAACAATCAAATAAGAATTCACAATTAAGGCTGAGAAACCGTCGTTCCTTCCTATAAATAAACTCATCCTAAATAATAGATAAAATAAATATAACAAACAAACACATGTAAAAAAGCCAAAAATTAATGAGGATAATTTTAATATTTTACAAGTTTTTTATTATTTGGCATTTTGGTTTTAAAAAATTTTGTGGTGTCAAAATATTGTTTTTTATTATTTAATATAAATTATTTAATCTCAGCTTTGCTCTGTCCTTCTTACACTTGATACATTATTTGCAACTTAATGTCTGCCGAAAAGGATTCGATGACCGCTTTTTTCCGTTTTTTGAAAAAATTTTTGTAGCATGGAGAATTAGGTGTCATCCCTTTGGTGTTAACTGTTTACCATCGGAATGACTTGTCTATATGTTACGACGCGATGGACCGTGTCAGGGAGGAAATTTTGAATTATCATGTAAGAAGGGGTTCCGCAAGGCAGTGTGTTGAAGTCGACGTGTAAGGTCAGGTTTCACCACTGTAGAGGGAGTCGCAATCTTTACAGGAAATTTTGTAGACACATTGAGAAAGTTCATTCCAGTCGCCGTGGCGCTCCGTGGTTGATGCAACTAATCTAGTGAGGTTTTAAAGGTTATAATTGTTTTTTTCTTACAGAGGGAGATAGCGATCATTCTCACGAGACAGAAAACGTCGAGAACACGTGAGACCTTTTTGTCTTGGAAACAGCATACTTTACATCTCAAATAGTGTTGAAGAGCCATTGAGGTAGAAGGAAGGAGAGAGTTTGGAAATTAAGGGAACAGTTATATAGGAGGAATTGTAGTAGGTTCTGTTACCTTTTCAAAAGGCCTTATGGATGAATATGAGAAAGGGTAAGAAAAGTTTTTTGAAGTGGAAGGTTAAAGAAAATCGAAGTTCATTGTTTGGAAGATAGGAGGGAGAACATATGCGGAAAGCACTTAAAAAAGGGAGAAAGAGTACCAATTTTAGTTGTTTAGATTTATGTTGAAGAGAACCATTGGATGTAAGCAGGGTTGGATGTAGGTTTTTATATAGTTATTTGAATAATGTTTAGAGGGTGGGACCCAAGTCTGGAAGAGTATCACTAGAAACGAGTAAGGTGGTTGCTTTGAAGTGTTCATGGTAAATTTAATGTTAGGGTGGATACGTGGGGGTTTTATGAAATTGCAGGTATATTAGTATAGTGATTTTGAAGTGAGGTTTAATATGGGAAGGAATCAAGCAAGCGAAATATACGGTATTCACTTAGTAGCGTATAACCTATATTTCAGGTTAAGCTACAATCAAATGATAAAGTGGGATTTGAAGGGTATAGATTTATGGAATGATTAATTAATTATAAATATAGAGTTATTTTATCTACCATATAAAATAAATACTAATAAGTAGGAAAAGAGTATATGAGGGATGATACCCATACTAGACGCAGTTTTTAGTTTTAAAAGAAAGTATAATATATTAAATTCGATAAGCCATAAATTGAATGTTCTAAAGGGTTGAGGTATTGATAAGTTTTGTTTAAAGAAAGTGGAATAGGGTAAAGGATTAAAAATTAAATAATAAATTAATATTTCATTTAATTAGGATAAGGTTCAAGGTATAGAGATGAGGTGAGTGATAAGCAGAGAACAGGGACAGAACAGGGCCCTCACTACTTGTAATAAGTTATATTATTAATTTGGTGATATATCAAGTCAGATAATCATTGTACTTTATACTTTCATATATAATAATATATTATAATATATATATTAATATTATATATATATATATATATATAAATTAATATATATATAAAAATTATATATATATATATATATTATATATATAATATTATATTAATTTATAATATATTTATATATATAAAATAATAATATATATATTAATATATATATATAATATATATATATATATATATATATATATTAGCTAAATAGTCAGCGATTGGTTTTATGATTAGGTGCCACTCCTGTGGTGAAATATATATACAAATCAATCTAATCGATATATATGCTACATCAAAAACTGAAAATTACTTTTTTGAGAATATCAAGGTCCCGGCCACTAATGGATGCAATAATCCACGCTCCGGAAAATGAGAAAAAAATTAAAATGAAGAGCGGTATAAAACAGAAATTACAAACCAATGATAAAAATAGGTTTTTTGATGTACGACAGTTTCTCGTGGTTCCCCAATTTCTGAAACATGAAGCCCGCCCAATATTAACGCCAACCAGATATCTTAAAGTACGACCTGTAATCAGTGGAATGGAAAAATTCTAGTATTCCATGCATTTTTTAAAATTTATTAACGTACAATGTATGGCCACAAGGGCTATCTGACAAAGAGGGGTTTCTCCCCGTACCCCTTGAACCGTAGCTAGTGTTTTTGGTCAATAGACATATATTTTTTAAACCTACTTACAAGGTAATCGTAATTCCAGTCTAAGTAAAACATAATCTTACTTTAAAAAAAAAAAGCTTAAAATAAAGCTTTCATTACAAGTTAAAGTTAAAATATTGAACGTATAGAAGAGAACGGCTAATAATTTTTCGATAGCTAAGCCACGATGTTTTAAATACTAATTAATGTCTCCCCACGTTAGGTGGAATGTTAAGTACTTTTTATTTATTTATTAAGACTATATAACTTAAACAATATATTGGTAATTTCACGATACATTTTATTGTTTGTGTTAAAATACATTTCAGGTTTGAAATTATAGATTTACTTTATTTCTAATTTGCTGAAAGATTCAATATGTCACCCTAATCTAACCGCTCTCTTGATACCATGGATATAGTACATCGCACCAATAGCTTAAATGATATGTAAGCAAAATACAATATCTAAATCTTTTATCTACTTAGTAAAAGTCATAATATATATATATTATTAGTAAATACTATAATCAATTATGCGTATAATAAATAGTAGCGTATAGTGTTTCAAATAAAAAGTTAAATATATTAATAGAAATTTAAAATTTGTTATAATGCTTATTTTTATCTATTCTTCAATAGACATTTATAATGCTTATTTCAGTTTATTTTTTAAATTTATGAAATTAAATATTTAATTTATTTTATATTATTATAGCCAGAATGAAAGATTATTCAGTTATTTTCCCATTGCACCACTCGCGCGATTTTTATTCACACACTAGTATTACAGACAAAATTTAAAAATTTAACAAACTTTGCAAATAAATTTTATCTGAACAATAATATTTTTGGTAAATAATCGTGTTGGCTAAAGTCGTTAATTTAAATTTTTAATTTAAAATTTTTAAAATTATTCTAAATTGAAGCCCTGAACACCTAAAACATAAATTAAAAAGTGAATAGAAGATTTCAAAAAAATAGTTGTATTTGAATGGAATAGGTTATAAATAAATATAATAAAGCAAAATACAATATCTAGTTTATATGTAGTTTATTAAAACCTTACCGAGAGTAAATACAATAAAAATATATTTTATTCTATATGGAAATATATAAGTAAATATATATATTATATATATATACATATTATTTATATATATATAATATATGTGTGTGTGTTGGTGTGTGTGTGTGTGTGTGTGTGTGGTGTTGTGTGTGTTGTGTGTGTGTGTGTGGTGTGTGTTGTGTGTGCCGCGCCACGTGACATGAACAGCTTACATACATGTTGGATGGTGAGCAAACTGGAACAAGTGTCTGAGTTTAAATATTTCGGATATGTGTTATGGTAGGAAAGGTGGCTGGAGCAATTAATCTTTGGATGGATGTAAAAGGGTACTAAGTCTGGAGTTGCTATGTCCGTTACCTGAAGGGTATGTTGTTTACCGTGGTTAATGTATACAGTAAGTGAGACTTATGGTCTGGAAATAAGAGGTATGATCTAAAAGTTCGTCTCGTTTTTCAGAATGGTTTGTTGTTGTTGTGAAAAAGAAATTGATCAAATGAGGAATTAACGTATTAGAAGTTGTGTGGTGTAAGAAAGAGATAAATAAGAGCAATAATGAAAGTACGTTTTAAGTGTGTTGGTCCAATTTAAGAGTGGATGATTTCGATTGATGTAAGCGGATGGTATAGGTGGTGAATGAAGCTGAGAGACCGAAGGAAAGATGGAATTGAGTCAGTAAAGGAATGCATGGAGGAAGAGGAAATGTGAGTTTGGCAAGGTGAGAAGAATGGTGCATATTAGGAGTGAAAGGCGGGATTTTGCCAGGCTGTATGGTTGTGGTCCACCTGGCCCAAGGGATGAACCCTACATTGGACGAGATGCCATAGGAGGGTCCCGTCGCGGTCCCAGGGAAAACCTCTATATTGGATTTTTTTTCTGACTTGCGACGCAGCTTTCTCTCTACAAAGGTATATAGGGGCGCGGTTAAGGCTTTTGCTTTTCTTATTTCAACTTGCGTCATATTCTTCTAATCTACTTATTTCTGTTTCCAGTGAAGTGTTCGCACCATTACCTAAGTCTTCAGGGGAGAGAAGGTGAGTTGGGAGATGATCATAATACAACACATATAATAATATATTATACAATATTATATATATATATATATATAAATACACACTAATATATTACTATATATATACTATTATATATTATATATATAATATATATATTATATATAATATATATATATAATATATATATATTCTTTATTTCTTCCTTTACCCTCCCTTCATTTCCCACAGATGGAAGTAGGATGAGTAACGTGCACCGAAAGAGAATAGTTAAGTAGAGGATCATGACGTAAGTACGAAAAGAACAAAACACCTCCATACCTTCCCCTTCATACCCTTAAGTGCCAACAAGTCGCAGCTAAAAATCCACCCTAGTGCTTCACAAACACGCGACGATCACCCACTGTGGTATTTCGTCAATATAGGGTTCATCCCCCCTGGGCCAGGCCCACAATTATACCACCCTCACATCACATAACTCAGATACTCGATCCTATTATGTACAGTTGGAGAAATTAGTTCAAAAACCAAACTGAACTAGTAATTTTTATTCATCTTTTTTTTAATTTTCTTTATTAAGTTTATTATTCAAGTTTATACATTCATCAATATGGAATATTTAAATTATTAGCAGCATACCTAGCAACTCACGTTGTCATGGCAACGCTATAGTTTGCATCATGGCTGCCAACATAATTTCATATGATTCAAATATTTGAAAAGAAAACTGTTCAGGAACTAATTTCTCCAGCTATCTTTCTTCATTCCTCTGAAAAAAACTCTCATTCATTTCCTTCATATATTCTTTAACTGACTCAATCCACTTTTACTTCGGTCTTCCAGCCGCTTCATTACCAACACACTCACCACTATACATCCTCTTAACCAATTGACTATCATCCATCCTTTTATACCCATATGAACTTATATAATACAATACCAATCTTAATACGCTCTCCATTTACGCCTTTTCTTCACACCACATAACTCTCCCTTAATGCGTTCCATTCTCTATCATTTTTAAACCTTGCATGCACACCTATCACCCCTAAGATTATTTATCTGAATAGATTTCACCTTAGATCTATACTTCTTATTCCACATAGTAGTTTCACTTCTATACATTAACACCTATAGCAACATACCGTCTTGCAGAACCGAAGCTTACTCAAGACTTATTTCTATTGCATTCACCAAAGATTTAATTGCATCGGTCACCTTCCTACCATTCACAACTTTCCTACTACGCTCTGCTCCATCGGCTCCCTTTTCATCTAACATATAACCTAAATATTAAAACTCGGTTACTTTTTCCAATTGCTCATCATTCAATATTTATATTTAATTTATGGATGATGGGATGAAAGAATTAGGTGTAGGAGTGATAGGGGAAGGTGAGGAATAGAAGTGAGTGGAGGATGCAAAGATATAGTGAAGTGAGAAGGGATGGAGAGGATGCCATGCTTATTGTAAGCTGATGATTTTTTGTGTGTGGCGAATCTGAAGAAAGTTAGAGAGGATTGGCAGAGTGCTTTGGCAGGGTGTGTAAAAGGAGGAGTTTGAAAGTAAATATTGGGTGAGAAGAGTCCGGGGTGTGAAATCATGTTCTAAGGTGAGTAATTAGAATAAGTATCTGAGTTTAAATATTTAGGCTATATGTTGATTGGAAAGGAGAGGATGATACAGAGTGTAACAGCAAAGTTCCGAATGGTAGGAAGGTGGCTGGGTGCAAGTAAATTATTGGTGAATTCAAAGGGACTAGGTCTTGAGTGTGCTAGTATTTTCCATGAGGGTATGTTGTTACCGGTGTTAATCTATTGCAGTAAAACTACTGTGCGGATTAAGTTATAAATAAGGTGCAATCTGTTCAGATGGATAATCTTAGAGGTGAATTAGGTGTGTGAAGAATTGATAAAATGAGGAATGAACGTGTTAGGGAGTTGTGTGACGTGAGGAAAGACGTAAATGAGAGAATAAACGAGAGTGTATTAATATGGTTTGATCATTTGGAAAGAGTGGATAATAGTCGGTTAGTAAAAGGATGTATAGTGATAAGTGTTCTGTGAATCCGACCAGCTGGGAGTCTGAAGAAAAAGTGAATTGTGTCAGTAAAGGAATATCTGAAGAGAAGGAATGCGAGTTTGGCAGAGACGAGAAGAAAGGTACATAATTGGAGTGAATGGCGGGGTTTTATGAGGGAGTGTGGTGTTCGACCTGGCCCACGGCATGAACCCTATATTGACGAGAAATCACAGCTTTTAGGCTTCTTCATATAATGAAAAGGAGTAACTAAATTTTTCCAATGTTTGATAGCGACAGATGCCAATAAGATTTGCTCTCATCAACGATAAAGCCAAAGATGTTATTTCTGAATGAGCTTAGCTATCCAGTTCCCTCTTTCTGTATAATATTGTTACAAAGAGGAAAAATTAGTACAAAATATATATATAAATATATATAATATATAATATATATAATACCTATTGAATATTCTTAATATATTACTTAATATATTAATACCTATAATTGACGATTAAATTATTATCCTATAATATATCATAATAATAAATATGTACTTATATATAATATATTATACTATATATTATATATATATATATATATGTATTATCACTATTATGTATATCTAATCTATGAATATTATACTATAATATAATATAGAAGAGTAATATAATATATATAATATCATATATATATAATTATATATATATGATATTAATAAATATATTAATATATATATATTATATATTATATATATATGATAATATATATTATATATATATAGTAATATAATATAATATTAATATATATGTATATATTTATATATAGTAATACCTAGTTGCCATAGTATATATATCACAATTTATTACGCTATATATAAATAATATATTATAGTATATATATATATATATATTTAAATATAATTATATATATATATATAGTAATATATTACTATAATAACTATAATATATATATAATAATACAATATATTTGAATCCTATGATTTTTCTATAAGTACATAACTATAAATCTAATATTTACTAGAATGTATACTTATGATAATTTTGCTATTATAGATATAACTTATATAAATAATATAATATATATATATATAATATATATTATATATATATATATATATCAATATACTATACCGGTAATATGATACCGTATTATATTATATATAATATATATTATTATATATATATATAGCCTATATATATATATATATATATATATATACTCATATATATATCAGACAAAACTTAAGTTAGGTAAAATAGTAATTTTTTAAATAATAATGATTAGAATGCA
The DNA here is from genome assembly GCA_015478945.1 of Trachelipus rathkii. NCBI lineage: Eukaryota > Metazoa > Arthropoda > Malacostraca > Isopoda > Trachelipodidae > Trachelipus > Trachelipus rathkii. Next base: position 57,136 of record JABUQX010073091.1, read on the forward strand.
GAATATCGCTTGCAATGGAAATTTCAAAGGGTTTAACCCACCTGAATCAGGAAGAATAAGTTTTCTTGATTTTGAAAGATTATTTATCCTTCTCCTGCAAAGCATCCGAGTGATGAATTCCAGCTTGCAGCGATTTAGTTTGATTCTTGAAGTTGGCTTCTTTTGCGGACTTTGGAAGTTTGGTATGTTGCTAGATTTGTTCAGCGATGGAAGAAGATCAATCTAGAACTTATTGAAATGGATTGGTGTTGAAGTAAGCCGTTCCAGATCGATAGCTCCAAAATTGGTTACTATCATCTGCAGATAACCCAGCTAACACGAAGTATTAACTTAAACTTTATTGGCTAATTAATAGTCTTGTTATAAATGTCTGGAGACTTATCCAGTAACCTTTATACTTTATTGACCACCAGCAAAGTTTGCAACCATGACTTACGTAAATAAACCTGAAGGTTTTACCACATAACAAATAAACACAATTGCAAAGTTTTAAATAGGGTATGAAAGTTTAAAGTTAACACTTTGTTAGACACTTTGATACATGATAATTCCGAATAGAATAAATCCAAACTATTCAGAATTCTGACACTTTTTGACCTTTAAATAATATAAATTTTGACAAATAATAAATATTGAATATTTCGATCAAGATAAGAATGCAGACTTGATCGATCAAAATGTGAACGTAGACTTATTCAAGTCAAATATGAAGAAAGACCTTTTTGGTTCAATACTTTGATCACTTAGAACAGATCTTTTTCCAAGCAGCAAGTATCATAGTGCTAAAAGTTTATTTCTCTTACTCAGTGTGATCGAAGTATTTTCTTTATTTGTTGCGCTAGATGTGTCAACCATATTAAAACAGATCTGTTTATGTATTTCTAACATCTTAGTTGCTACTTTTTCTGGCATTAGTATATTATCTTACATATTTAATGTGACATATGAGTTTGCCCACATAGAACAGATCTGTCTCTAAGCAGCAAACATCACAGTGTTACAAGCTGGTAAAAAATTTTGTTTTTGGATTATGTGACCTATGAGATCATCCTCTAAGAACGGACACGTTCTAAGATGTGAATATCAAAGTTATTTATTATAACCTAAGGTGCACACTAGTGTGATGCACTGGGATGTAAATCCACCCTCGTTCTATATGTCACTACTGTGGGATACACGTCTTCCAAGACCTTGAACATCAAAGCTATTATAAGTTTGCAGGCGGAGTTCTTTTCACAATGTATTTTTAACAATTACTAAATGATTTTAATTGATCTAGTTTGCATTTTACCATATCAGGTCATTTCACCTAATATTCTGCTCATTTTGAATAAGTAAAAATCGAGTTTGATAAACTTGGGAGAGTTCCCAAAAGACCAATTTCATTAAGGGTGTAATATATCTTTATTCTTTTTTCTTGAATGAAATCGGAATGTTGCCAGCTGTCACGATTCCATAAGAAAACTATTTCCAACTTCTCAATTACTCATTTCATAAGAAGAAATTATTTTGCTATAATTGGTTTGTAAATCGTTTTATGAGAAAAAGTTTATGCCATTGTTTCTTGTTACATCATTAAAATCGTATCTAAAGAATTGCTTGTAATCAATATTGTCAAACTTCTATTATTTTCCTCTCAGTCTTCTTGTCTCTAAAGAATGGATATTTAATTCACGTAGTCGTTGCTCGTACGACTTATCTCTCAATTCCGGAAGAAGAAGAAAAAGAAAAAGAAAAAGAAAAAGAAAAAGAAAAAGAAAAAAAGAAAAAGAAAAAGAAAAAAAAGAAGAAGAAGAAGAAAAAGAAAAAGAAAAAGAAAAAGAAAAAAAAGAAAAAGAAAAAGAAAAAGAAAAAGAAAAAGAAGAAAGAGAGAAGAAAGAAGAAGAAGAAGAAGAAGAAGAAGAAGAAGAAGAAGAAGAAGAAGAAGAAGGTATAAATTATTAGCGATTATATTGCCCCGCCTACGACGAGCAAACCATCAATCGGAGAAATCTTAATTCTCAATCGTAATCCTGTCTACGATTTCAATTCATCCTAAATTATTTGGAGCGTTGCCATTTGTGTGGTTTAGTCGATTGCGATCAGTCGGAGGGAGAGGTCATGCCTTTTGCAATCAGTGAAGGTCAATAAAAATTTCATTCGTCTAAGGATCAAAGGCGCCGCTATGGGGGAGAGGGTCATACTTTGCGGACCCCCTCACCATGGGTCCTTGTAATAGTAAATGAAGAAAACAATGACGAACTTTACTCGATAATATTTTTCCTTCTAATTGAAATATTTGAATTCAATTATCCATATATATATACTACTATATAATATATTATATATATATATTATACTATTAGCCATATATTATATATAGTATATAATATATATATATATATCACTCAATATAATAATATATTATATATATATATATATATTATATTATATATATATTATATAACTATATATATATATATGATATATATATATATTACAGATTTTCATTAAAAAAAATTCGCTACTAACATTTGTGAGCAGATGAAAATCCATAAGGTTAAAATTCAGGCTAGCACCAGCAGCAGTTCAGGATCAAAGGGTGAACTTGTAAGTTGTATGTATAGATGAGTGTCTGGTTGGTCCATGTTTATTACGTCTTTCATTCCATGTCTGCAAGAAGTTCATCCTGAACACATTGTAAACCATTCTAGTTGATATGCCTCTGCAAAACTGCAACAAGGCCAACTATGTGGTTGATAGATGATGGCGATGAGCCTGTAGACTTTAGTACATTTCAGTCGCATTGTTAAAGAGAGTACTAACAGATACCTATCAAGGTAAATGGAAGATAGGGGCAGACCCATGTCCCGCCTGCAAGATCAC
>JABUQX010073091.1:65000-87144 GCA_015478945.1 Trachelipus rathkii
ATCACAACAAACAATTTTTTTTTTGTTACAGTAACCACCATAAAAATGAAATGCCAATAAATACTTCTGCCGTCGTAACACAAAAACGGTCGATGCTAGAGAGAAAAACTAAAACCATATTTGGAATTTGCATAAAAAACTGAATAAAAAACAATAAAAAAATCAGAAGAAACAAAATTTTTTTTTTTGTAACGGTAACCACCATACAAAATGGGATACCAATAAATACTTCCTGCCGTCGTAACACAAAAAGTCCGATGCTAGAGAAAAACTAAAAACATATTTGGAATCTACATAAAAAAACTGAATAAAAAACAATAAAAAAATCAGAACAAACAAAAAACAAGTTTTTTTTGTAACATCGTGTAACATTATACTATTATAACATTATAACATTATACATTATTAACATTATACTATTATTATATTCTTATTATACAATTATTATTGATACTAACATTAATTATTAACACTATCACTATTATCATTAACACTAGTTTTATCACTAATTAATTTCTCTCTTGTTATTAATAAAAAGGAAAAGGAAAAAAAGAAAAATAATAATAATTTATATTAAAGTAACTGCAAAGAGATCAAAGGTAGGAAAGTTTAGGTTAATGAACTTTTGAAAATCTTTGCAAAGTATAATAATAATAATAATAATAATAATAATAATAATAATAATAATAATAATAATAATAATAATAATAATAATAATAATAATAATAATAATAATAATAAATAGATAGATAGATAAATGAATAAATAAAAAATTATTAACATTAATTTTTTTTTAAAATGAATCGTTAAAATTGTTCTGAAAAAATTATTCTTTAAAATTTGCTTTTCATTATGCTAATTATTTAAAATAAATTTCTGTAAACTTTTGATCATCGGGATAGAGTGAGCTCAGCTTTTCGTTTGGAACATAAAATGTTCCATTAAACATTTTGAAATATTTTCCAATTTGAGGATGCTTAACTGAAACAGGATCTCTCTTTACTTATAAATCTTTTTCGTTCACGACGAAATCATATTAGCCACCGTCGGATGACAAAACATAATAAAACGTTTCTTGTTCTCTGTATTTGATAGGATGAATGTTATGGTCATTAATAATGAGATTCCTCCTTTTCCATAGGGTATTCACTTCCCATCCAGTAATGACTCCATATAAATTGATTTATGAAATATCCACTATCATTCCTATTGCAAATTTCATATCCCTTTTCTTTCTAGTCTCGGGTTTTAATTCTTAATGATTTAGAGCCAGTTTTTCCTCAGATTTTATTAAAAGATCGTTCTAATTTAATTCAGGATACTTTATGCAAATTTCTATGATTTTTTCAATGTGGTGGTCATGTAGAAAGCAAATTGAACATGCTGCATATAAGCTTTCGTCCCAAATCATTTTCCTATTCCTTTCAATCCTTTCGCACTATCCAGATGTAAGATTGCTTTAAACTTGGATAAATAATTAAAGCAACAGTAAAACTCCAACTATATACCTTTCTTTATGTTCAATATTAAAACTTTCGTAGATAAATTCCGAATCTTCTATTGCCTGAATGAAACAATCAAAAATCAAATTGTTCAATAATAATCCAACCGGTGAAAACGGAAAAGGGGGACCAGGTTACTTTTCGCATCCGAAATTACTTACTCTTCTCATTCCGTTCTAAGAGCTGATCAACTCTGTGTTTCCGGAATTCGGTGCTCTCCAGACCAAATATTCTCCACCAACATCATCAGCATTATCGTCATCATCATAATCAATTGCCTCAATATGGAGAAGAACACCCAATCGATGGCTGACTGCTTTGTAAATAACACAAAGAATGAGTTTGTGTCCCACTTTGGTGTTTAACACTTTGTCTAAAAAATTGGTCTCGGTACCATCATCCTCTGAATTTGGCCGGAAGTTATGCTTGGTAAATAAAATACAGTTAATGCATTCGAGGATTTCTTTACATTCATTATCAGAATATACGCATTTTTCTAGAGGATCCTCTGGAGAAAATAATTCAATGGAGGTCGCAGGATGATTCGGATTTATAGTTCTTAAGCATAATTGAACTTAAGTTGCCAGGTTATCTAATTTTGATGACACATCTTCATATTAAAAAGGCATACAGTGAAATTCTTCTGGATAGATCCATTTTTCATAAATATAAAGTCCTTTCTCCATGATTTGTTCATGAGGTGGAAGGTTAAAAAATTTATTCAATTCTTCTTTACATAGAAAATGATTTACATGATATAATACATGTTTGGCATGGTAAAGCTTGGTTAAATCTTCCCTTTCATTAGTAACAATCAGAAGAAGATCGTTTAATACAACTAACTCCCCAAGCTCACTAGCTTTAAGTAGTTCAAATATTGAAACTAAAAGTTGTGGAGTAATGAATTTGTATTAAAATAGAGAATAGCTCAAAGATCCTAGTATTTCTTTGAGTTTATTACTAATGGCAACAGCGCTTTCTGTTTCTTTTTTCCAATTTACTGAACGCTCAGAATGTAAATTTTTCCATGCTAATGGCCACCTTCTTTAAAATCTGAATTTCCACAACTCCTCAATTTCGCAAACATTACTAAATATTTTGCAAACATTTGAGAGAGAAGATAAATCCTCCACTGATATCTATTAATAGTTGAAAATTTTAAAAACTATTTCAGGTGGAAGATGCACAAAATTTATATTCATCTTTAAAGATTTGACATTTTAAATATATGACTCGCGGGCTAAACAGGACATATTAAACTGTAGCCTTATCCTATATATCGACAAACTTATTATTGTAAGATGTATTCAACATTTATTTATTTCTATAACTTTATAAAACAAACATGAAAAAAATACATAAAGATTTTTTCATAATTTTATAACTATAACTATATATAATAAAAACTATAAATAATGATCCTGCCTTTCGAAGAGGTAAATTTGGTTTGCCAACAGCAGAGATTGGAAGATAAATGGAAGAATATAGACAAGTCAAGGAGAAAAAAATATGAAGAGACAAAGAACAGCTTTCTAAAAACTAACGAAGGCATTTTTGCTAAGAAAAGAGGAGAGTTCTATTGGGAATGATCAGCGTCTGACCCGTTTTCGAAAAGGCAAAATTATTTTATTTAAAACAGAAATTAAAATTTAATATTACTTTTTTGATTCAAAATATAAAATTAATTAAATAATGTGACATATTCGGAGGAGCTCCAAAACTTTAAGGTCACGTTCTTATATTGAAATTTAAAGGGAATAAATATCTTTTAAATATCAACTTTTTGAAATCTGGGATTCTGATTTGTTAGTTTATCTCTGCGAGTCTGAGTCATTAAAACACAGACAAAAAGGCTGTACAACTTTGTTCAACGACAAGCGGTGCGACGAACTGGTTGGAGTACCGTCAGTCGCATTAAACTCGAGCAATGTCTAATTGAAATTTATATATGCTTCATCTGGTTCATTTTCAAGGCTCAACAAGAGAGCTGCTTAACATATGGTTGCTAGAGATAGGAAACACTACAATCTAGTAAAAATAAAAAAAAATAAAAAAAAATACCTTCCTTATAACGTGTTTAATCCTCTTCTCAGAGGGCAACACAGGGGGACTATAGGAAATCAAACTTTAAGGCAGGCTATCCCCATCCTGTGGCCACCAAGTGTTCGCAGCAGAGTTTTAATTCTTGTCCCCAGGAAAATAAAACTCAGACTGGTACGCGGAGGATTGAACCAGCGTCCTCTCGCACGAGAGTCAACTTCCTACGCCACGAGGCGTTCTACAATCTAGTAAAAATAGTAATATTTAGTAAAAATTAATTTTTACAAACTTTATTATTGAACAAACGTTACGTTCATACATTAAATTAAATGTTTTATTTATTTTCACACAAGACGAGGAATGAATTTAGCGTATGTTCGCATCCAGTACAAAAAGTAGAATCGCCAACACTACTACTACACGTAGAGATGGTGCAGCACCTACTAATTTAACATAACAACGTTTTACAAAAAGAGACAAAAAAAATGAAAGCAACGGTACCAAATGTACGTTATATATATATATATATATATATATATATATATATATATATATATATATATATATATATATATATATATATATATATATATATATATATATATATATATATACTATATATATATATATATATATATATATATATATATATATATATATAAGAGCAGTTAAACCATCTAGGTTAGGTCGACTTTTACGGCAACGTAGATCGATTTAGGTTAGGTTTAGATCTACGGCATCGATGATCCATATAGGTTAGGTCTCGGTTTAGGACCCTCCTAGTTCAGGTTATGATAAGTTTTGTTAAGTATACACATAGGTTTAATTCATGATCTTTTCTCTTCAACTACATCATCTGTAACAGAAAGGTTTATTTTTAATTTATTTAAGATGGAGTAACTTCAAGATCTCTTTTTTCTATATGTGACGTAGGGAACTTTTTTTTTTACTACTCCACCATCACAGTAAAACTTCCTCTTCTGTAGGATTTGGAGAACTTTATCTTTCGTTAAGATGTTTCCAGTTCTTTAATTTGGATTTCGTTATGTTGGTTTTGGTATTTTCTTTATATTTTATCGTTTTTGATCTTCTCACTTTCTTTAAGTATCCTAACTTTAAAATCTTTCTCCGATATCAGATCTTAGATTAGCTGAATGTGTTGACATCCATGGAATTGATGGTTTATTCTCAGGTTTTCTACTTGGAGAATAAATTCTTGATGTCAAAAATGATGACTGACCCACATTCTCAATGTTTCATTTCATCTATAATATCCAACATGAAGTTTTTTCTTTAACAGTTTTAGAAACAAAGTTCATTTTATATCAGGGATCAACAATTGAACTAACAACATGGGCACGTCCATCATAAATTTTAAATCCACCTTCAAACCACTGATCTCCATAAAATGTTTGTATAAGAGTTTCTTGAGTTCTAACTATAGTTTCACTGTTTTCACACACTATCGTCATTCCCAATATATATCAGAAGGAAAACGATGTAATCCCCCCCAATATGATTCTTATTACATTGGCTACCATCAAGAATTGCTGCCATAATGCGAAAACTTTATCTAGAACAAGCGAAAATTTCCATTTATAAGGAAAGGTATATAGATCTGTAAAGCTCTCTGAACCTTTTCGATGTGTTCCAGCGTTAGATAAGTGCCATTCCAAAGCGTTTGAATAATAATAATAATAATAATAATAATAATAATAATAATAATAATAATAATAATAATAATAATAATAATAATAATAATAATAATAAAAATAATAATAATAATAATAATAATAATAATAATAATAATAATAAAATAGTAATAATAATAATAATAATAATAATAATAATAATAATAATAATAATAATAATAATAATAATAATAATAATAATAATAATAATAATAATAATAATGATAATGATAATAATAATAATAATAATAATAATAATAATAAGAAAAATAAAAATAAAAATAAAATAATAATAATAATAATAATAATAATATTAATAATAATAATAATAATAATAATAATAATAATAATAATAATAATAATAATAATAATAATAATAATAATAATAATAATAATAAATAAAAATAAAAATAAAAATAATAATAATAATAATAATAATAATAATAATAATAATAATAATAATAATAATAATAATAATAATAATAATAATAATAATAATAATAATAATAAAAATAATAATAAAAATAAAAACTAATAATAATTACTTCAAAAATATATATATATATATATATATATATATATATATATATATATATATATATATATATATATATATATATATATATATATATATTCTCACTATATATATATATATATTGTTTATTCTAATTATGTAGATTTTAGTACGGGTCATTAATTTGAAAAAAAATAATAAAAATTCATGAAAGATGATCAGCGTGTGAGGTTTGGAATGCAGAGAGAGAGAGAGAGAGAGAGAGAGAGAGAGAGAGAGAGAGAGAGAGAGAGAGAGAGAATTTTTATTTTATTAACGCCTTGTTTATATATTCATTTAAATATTAGCTTATGGTTTTTATATCGGTATTTTTTAGCGATTGTTATAGCAATTGTTTTATTTTGATTTAGTTTTAAGAGAGAGAGAGAGGAGAGAGAGAGAGAGAGAGAGAGAGAGAGAGAGAGAGAGAGGACAACCAAAGAATAGAGACAAAGAGATAAATAAACTGTAAATAAATCACAAAAAATCTATACAATAAAACAATGAGAAATATTCGTAAAAAACCTGTACAGAAAAACAGTAAAAGAAAGATAATAATAATAATAATAATAATAATAATAATAATAATATTAATAATAATAATAATAATAATAATAATAATAATAATAATAATAATAATAATAATAATAATAATAATAATAATAATAATAATAATAATAATAATAATAATAATAATAATAATAATAATAATAATAATAATAATAATAATAATAATAATAATAATAATAATAATAATAATTTTAAATTTACATTAGTCAAAAAAGTATATAAATAAATAAATAAACAAATTTAAACCTGTGCTATTTGACACAAATTTTGGGGTTATTCTTTATTCCTTTGTTTTTTCAAAAATGGATAATAAAATCTGAAATGGTCAGAAAAAGTCTCGAACTAAAAAGTTGTCCTGTAAGCTCCGTTGTACACCAACACTGGAATTTGTTACATCCTACTCCAAACACAGTTTATATCGTTTTGTTGACAGAACTTGATGACAGTAAGGATTAATTCTTTTCAATCCAGTAGACATTTTTTTTTATTTCACTTTCTGGAGAGAGAGAGAGAGAGAGAGAGAAAAGAAAACTTTAATCTAAATTTTGAACACATTTTACCCTATATGGTATTCTACCATGCATTAATATACCAAATATTATTTTACCAAATAATTTTAAGGCTAACAGTACGCCATTTTCGGAATATACAAACAAAAAATTAAATTTTAAAATTTTAATTATAATTTCAAACTATTCAAATTTTTATTTTACTTTATATATATATATATATATATATATATATATATATATATATATATATATATATATATATATATATATATCTCTTCTATATATATATATATATATATATATATATATATATATATATATATATATATATATATATATATATATATATATATATATATATATAAAGTAAATATTGCATAATAATAACTGCAACAAATTTGTATTTGTAAAAACCCCCTAATGCAGGGGTTCCCAAACTTTTTTCACCGCGGCACCCTTGTTGTGCTAAAAAAAATTCGCGGCACACCTACTCTTAAATTGGTTTGACTACTTAGTCTAAGGGCTTAGGAAAACTAAGAAAACACAATGCCTATTTAATGCTCCTTTACCTTTAATGTGAAGAATGAAACTGTTTTAATGAATTTTTCATTATTTTCTTTAAGTTTATGGGAATTTTTTTTCAATTTTACCCTTAAATCACTTGACGCTGAAAGTTTACTCCTGTATCTGTTTTTTATGTAAGCATACGTTGAGAATGCAGACTCACATAGATAAGTGGAATTAAAACGCACAAGTCTTTTTAATGCAATCTTGCCAACAGCATTGTTTTCTGCATACACTTGCATCCAGAACTCTTCTTGGCCCCCTTCGTGGTATTTAAGTTTCAAAGTGCTGTCTTCACTGATGTCCAGCAGATTTTGAAAAGCTTCATTTGTCATCCCAGTAGGTTTACGTTTCGGGTCGCACGAAAACGGGTTTGTCATCCAGCTGTAGACATCCTCAGAATCAATATCGGGAAAATACTCAACAATGGTTTTTTCCAAACCTTCCAAGTGGGCAGTAATAATTTCGAGGAAGTTCGGTTGAAGATGGATCTCATTTGTTTTGACAAATTCTTGCAACCGAGGAAAGTTGGAGATGTCTCTGCTCTTAACACACGCTTCAAAAAATAAAAAAAATTTGCGCAAGCCTTTTATTTTGTCTAATTGTGCTCCTCCCTTCCCTTGAAGAGATGTGGTGGTTTCATTTAGTTTTTCGAATATGTCGGAAAGGTATCCCAATTTGAATAAACGACTGCTCTGTAAATGTGACCACCAATGCATCGTTTAGTTCAAACAGTCTGGCTTAAAATCTTTCCCCTTGAAAACCACCGCACTTCTGTGCAGCAAGAGGTGGACGTGATCCATACCCATATCTTCGGTGGTAAGTTTTAAAAGGCGTGCTTGAAGCTGGCGGCTCTTAATATGTTTAATTATCTTCCCAGCATCGTCCAATACAACTTTTAAATCTTGTGGCATCTTTCTTGTTGCCAGGAATGCCGATGTATGACACAAATTTTTAGGGGGGCAAAATTATATATATATATATATATATATATATATATATATATATATATATATATATATATATATATATATATATATATATATATATATATATATATATATATATATATATATATATATATATTTTAATTATTTCTCACATATCATATTCATCACTAATATTAATAATGACTAATTAAACAGTTTCTTATATATATATATATATATATATATATATATATATATATATATATATATATATATATATATATATATATATATATATATATATATATATATATATATATATATATATATATATATATTATAGTCACTAATATCACTAATGACTAATTAAACAGTTTCTTATAATCAATAAGAAAATAATTTAAAGTTACCGTAAAAGTAAATTGGAATCTTTTTTGGCAATGTTAATAACCGAGAGCCATTCGAAACCAAGGACGCACTATTTGACAACAAACAAAATGGCCGACGAGTAGTAGACGATGCATATTAATGGTGTTTCCATATTATAAAAAACGAATTGTACTACTTAACTCCAAAATTTTAGTGAAAATTGAAAAAATGTGCCGGCACCCCTGGAACACACTGGTGGCACCCTAGGGTGCCGCGGCACCCACTTTGGGAACCCCTGCCCTAATGTATTTTCACCATGCTGGGATACGATCCTGGACCCTAGCAGATGAACGTGCAAGTGTTTAACCACTACGCTACGACGAGACAAAAGAAGAATCCGAGAATACTTCTACTGTCCAAGCAGAGCAATAATACGTATTCCTCCCGCTCGCACTTGAACGTAGGGCCAAACAGGGTGCCGCGCATGGTGAATGTAATACCAAAAACCGGGGGCATTATATATAAGAAAATATTGCATAATAATACCTGCAACAAATTTGTATTTGTAAAAAACCCCTAATGTAATTTCTTATTTTCTTATACCTAGAAGGTATGAAAAATGGAAAATATTTCCTCCAAACTTTGATTTTGTGAACAGGATAATGATATTTCACAAATTTACCAATTCCGGATATAAAAAAATTGGTGAATATAACAACACCATGTAACAAAAAGAGAATTTTTTTTCCTTTGCTTTGAAAGCATTATTTCTTAATTGCTTCTGTGTAGAAAGCAAAGAAAAATAATATTATTCCATTTAAAATTCAAACTTTGTTTTTGTTACCTTGACATCGCTGTTTCCAAACTGATCTATTTTCATTTCAGAGAAAATTAATATTTTTTGAATACACGTTATTTTTATTTTGAACGTTCTGGCAACTTAGATGATGAAATAAATACAGAGATCGTAAGCTCAAGTATCAATATAGTTAGTTTATTAGTTCAGCACTTGCGTTTATGGATGATGAAATACCAGTTGATATGATGCAAGATGGTTGGAAACGCAAGACGCCGAGAAGAAAAGGTCTAGACAGTCCGGAGAAACGATATGTATTGAATGACCAAGATGGCACCCACGATAAAACACTGGCCGACTTCCTTGCAGAATCTACCCGTTTGTTTTTGTTTTTCAAAATGTATTTAGACTCATCATTCCTTGACATAAGATCAACCAAATTGCACGACAGATACGACTAAAAAAACAACAATAGCACGGACACTAAATGTTATCAACGACAATGCTGAAAGAGCTATAGCATTAATTCAAAACTACAATAATCATCTAACGAAAAACGAAGAGCAGATGCAATACATTCTCAAAATCGTAGAAAGACACAGAAAAATTTCAAGGAGTAGCCAAAGAGCAGCTGAAAACGAGTTGGAAAATACATAAATAATAATCCTCGTTAAGTAAATGTGAATAAATTAGTGATGCAGCAGATGTCCTTTTTTTCGCCTCCGCGGATGCGAAAAAAGGATGTAATTTTAACTTCGCGGATGCTGACATATATATATATATATATATATATATATATATATATATATATATATATATATATATATATATATATATATATATATATATATATATATATATATATATATATATATATATATATATATATATATATATATATATATATATATATATATATATATATATATATATATATATATATATCTAATATATTTCGAGTTTTAGCCACAATCTATTAATATATTTGTGTTTTAACAGGTGGAACAGGGACCCAACTTATATCACAACCAACCTCTTTCCCAACCTCCGCCCTTAATGAAAGAGATTTTACAATAGGTTAAATACTTTTTGCACTATTATTGAACTTCAAATATAGGAAGGTTGTCCTTAAGAAACATCAATCTTTCTGCCATTTCTGCTAAGAGTCTGTTTCTCTTATCATCATGTGTCAATGACATAACACGTTTAGCACAGCATTCCTAAATACTCTCTCGCTTGGAATACTAGTTGGGGGTCGGCCAAGTATTTCCTTGCAAGTTTATTCAAACGTGGGTAAACATTTTGCTTAAGTTTCCACCAAGTGATAGGATCATCATTTGTATCTAGTATTTTTTCTTGGGGATAGTTTTCAATCATTTGCACTACATCTTTTGGTAATGCGTGTGTTTCTTCATCATTACTGGACTGTAGAAATTCTTCCAGTGAATCTGTTATTGATTTACTTGTAGAAGGTGTTGGTTCTGTAGATTTCGTTTTTTTTCCTTTTAATGGGTGGCGAATTAATAGACTGTTCGGATTGAAGTTTTTCAACTGCAACACAAAGTGACGATTTAACTTGTTCTAATATTGTTACAAAAAAACTTGCCTTTATAACAGGGATCGTAAGTTGCAATAGTTCGGAAGGTGTTAATTTCCACAGAACCAAAGCGTTTTCTAGCTTTAGTTTTATTACATCTTTCATTCCTTTTAAATCATCATCATTTTTATTTGAAGATGGTTCAAAATGCTTCCTTGGCGTTGAGATTAATGGTATTACATCGGAGACAGAAGCTGTAGAGGCGCTGATTTTTTTTGGTAATTTCTTCAAATGGTTTCAATAGCTTAATGCAGTGTGATATGATGTCATTTTCCACATTAGTAAGAATGTTAACTTTGGAATACGAACTGGCGTACAAAGAAAGAGGTTCTTTGAGCAATACCATTCTTTCCATCATATGAAGTGTACTATTCCAGCGAGTTTTATTTTCATTTTCAGAATTATCTTAAGTATTTTTACTATAAAATTCTTTATCAAATCTAGACAAAAAATATCCGCGCAACATCCGCAGGACAAAGCGCGGATGCAGATCTTTAATAAAGTGCGGATGCTCCGCGGATGCGGATGCGGATGTTACCTGCATCACTAGAACAAATGACAAATATATAAACATTATGGATTAGGCCTTATGGGTAAACCACACTAAAAAAAAAGGGCGCCATAGATGGTTACCTCATGGATGGTATGGAAAAACTATATATTGTTAGAATTCATCAGTATTTCGGTATTATTAAATATTTTTCAATCAGGATAAAATTTATCAAATAGCGTTTTTATATCATTCTTCAAAATTTGCGAGGGTGAGACTTAAAAAAAAATTTAAATAAAATTTTTACCTCTATACTCTTGGGCCACCTAATATATATATATATATATATATATATATATATATATATATATATATATATATATATATATATATATATATATATATATATATATATATATATATATATATATATATATATATATATATATATATATATATATATATATATATATATATATATATATATATATATATATATACAATATATATATATATATATATATATATATATATATATATATATATATATATATATATATATATATATATATATAATATATATATATATATATATATATATAATAACAGAAATAATATATATATATATATATATAATATATATATATGTTCTAAGCTAAATGTTATACTAATTAATATTTTTTCATCTAAACTAATTAGTAGTAATTATTATTATTGATTAATATCCGTAATATTGTTGGCTAGGACTGTGCTGGTCTGAGAAACAGATAACTCTCTACAGGCAAAGAGAGCCTTCTCTCTCTCTCTCTCTCTCTCTCTCTCTCTCTCTCTCTCTCTCTCTCTCTCTCTCTCTCTCTCTCTCTCTTTCTTTTTCTCTCGCCCACACAGACATACACTCTCTCTCTCTCTCTCTCTCATATATATATATATATATATATATATATATATATATATATATATATATATATATATATATATATATATATATATATATATATATATATATATATATATATATATATATATTCTATATATATATATATATATATATATATATATATATATATATATATATACAACTCATATCTCAAAAACTACAATAGATACAGAGAAAAGGAATACATTGTTGGAATCCTGGTAACATTTTAGTGCGGAAAATGTAAAAAAAAAAAAAAAAATTATATCTCAAAAACTACAATAGCTACAGCGAAAGAGAAAATCTTTGGCATTCTGGTAAAATTTTACATAGGAAAATGTAAAAAAAAAAAAAAAAAAAAAAATTATTAATAATTATAGTAATATGATTAAAAGAGAGCCTATTTAGAGACCTTTTATTGATTGGTTACTCGTTAAAATAAATAGACTTTCTAAATTTTGCTTTTTAAAAAAAACCCCAAGGGTATACCGCACCGATGTAGGAGTCAGGGTCTCAGCCTTCCGGGAACACAGGGTGGGATTAATTCCCCTCGGGAGGGTCTCGGAACCCCGCTCTTTTGGTATTTGGGTGTCGCGGGGTTCCTCGCTCCTTCCCTACGGGGTATGGAAAACGTCCCCCTGTGTTCCCCGTCAGCTCAAGTGGAGCCCCCTACATAGTTATGTAATATAACTTTATAAATAATATATATATATATATATATATATATATATATATATATATATATATATATATATATATATATATATATATATATATATATATATATATATATATATATATATATATATATATAATCCCCCGACTTCTATTCATAAAGAAACTTACATCCTCCTATGTAATTTTTTTCATTCCACTCGATAGATCTGTCTACTACGACGTCTTTGATTTCCGTCACAGCGGCCGCGGTCTCTTCCATTGGACTTTGTAATACTGCGGCATAGTATTTGCCAGGATCACAACAATGTATTCTTCTCTGTAGCTATTAGTAGTTTTGAATATGGATCGATGATAGTTGTAGTTTTAAACCAAATATCACCTATATATATATATATATATATATATATATATATATATATATATATATATATATATATATATATATATATATATATATATATATATATATATATATATATATATATATATATATATATATATATATATATATATATATATATATATATATATATATATATATATATATATATATATATACTTAAAAAATAAAATTTCACGTCTCATCAATACAGAAATAATAATAAAATAAAATATCATTGAAAAAACTTTTCACAAACTACCCTTTCCCCCCGTCTAGCTCTTTTTATTTTTATTTTAATGACTTTAAAACTATTTAGCCCAATTAATATATATTTAAATATTAATTTTTAAAATATTTATTTAATTTCTTTATTTTTGTCTACAAACCACAGGTCCAGGTAGGCACAAATTTGTTATATTATACTGAGGAATTTTATATATGTCTCCAATGCTGTTTAACAAGTTTTTTTATTTTTTTTTATTTTATTGTTATTATTATTTCTTTATCTATGAGTGTCTGTTTATTTGTATCATGTATAAAATATGTCTTTTAGCAATTATTATTCTTATTCATTATTTTTTCGTCTAAATGACGGGCGGTTTGAAAATTAAATGATAGTAATATAATTAAAAATATGTAAAAAAAAGGCAGTATGTTAGGAATATATAGCTTCGAAACTACGATAATTTTTTAAGATAACACCGTCTCTTTTTTTTTTTTTACCCAACATCTGAATTTAGAGAGAGAGAAGAGAGAGAGAGAGAGAGAGAGAGAGAGAGAGAGAGAGAGAGAGAGAGAGAGAGAGAGAGAGAATGTTTTGAGCTATAAATCTGCTGTAATGAGATGCCCTGTCTTATAAATTGAGATAAAAAGAGTGAATTAGCCCCTCCCCGCCAGTCTGCTATGACAAAAAAAAAATAAAAATAAAAAATATCTAAGCGTTAATTACCTCTGTATTTATTTATTTATATATTTATTTATTTATTTATTAATTATATTTTTCCTCGGTAATTTTTTTTTCTTTATAATTTTTTAACAACCAAATTATCATTGGTGTGGTGCTCTAAAAGTGACAATAAAAGCCCTTTGGCTATATATATTATCCTGTGGCGTTCATTCCTTATTCAAAATACCCTCGCATATATCTTTTGCTTTATAGCTAACGTCTCAGTAGGAGATTTTTCGACCAGTTTCCTATACGAAGATAGGCTTTCATTTTACGCACAATATAATAGTATTATTGTACCATTTGTAAGATTATTTTTTAACCTTTAATACAATTATGTTTAATAGAGAAAAGTTACTTTTATTATTATTAATAAGCCTATTTTATAACGTAAAGTCACTAAAATTGCTTATATTACGTATAATACTTGACAATATACCATAAATTTTATAAATATTATTACTGTAATATTAAAGATTCACAATATCAATCGTTTATTCCTTTTTATATGTAATGATATTCTTAACGATTTTATCGTTAAAAAAGGATTAATATTCGAATATGATGAATAAAAACCGACCAACTTAAGTTTAACCCTTAAAGGATATATAATATTCTAATATTAGAAAGCTCTTTTTGAACATTTTTTTTTTCTTTTTTAACAAAAACTGATAACACTTTTTTTAAAATACTTTTTTTCGATTCTTTTTTAACTTCCAGACCGCAAAAAAACTCTATTGCCACCAACACCGAACCCGACTCGTCTAACGAAGAATTCCACGCCCTGGTCTACACAGCAGGGGAGCCTTTAGTGATATGTCAACAACTCCGATAAGACCCATCCAGCTAACTCCAGTCAACTTCGTGGGAGGTTCCACAAGAAACTTTTGGCTGCAAGGAACGAACAGAACATAGTAGTGGTAAGCATTGGACGGTTGGTTTTTATTTTTATTTCTCTTTTTTATTATTATTATTATTGTACATTAGGAGACTGCATTTATGACTCCGATTTTGTAATTGGCCCTCCAATGGAAATGACCTCGTTGACTGACCTCTTCCATGCTGATTCTTTTCTATCTTTTTAAAACCGCGTTATGCATATTACATATAAAGTCTTTTTACATTCGGATTAAATGGGAATATGAATTCTAATTTCTAATAATAACTAGATAGCATATATAATACGAATACACAAATAATCTTATTAAATTGCTTTTCATCGTAGAATATAATATTACTTTGCTTTTATCATATAAATATTTGAAGAACATTACGTTGTGTAACATAAAAGAAAAATATGTAAGGTTAGAGATTATTTATTCTCTACATTAAATATATCATACTACCCCACTTATTGATCACATATAACGTGACGGATAAAATAAATGTTGTAGCCCAAGTAGAGGTTATATTTATTTTCTCTTTCCTGTAATTATTTTCATGAATTTGTCATACTAACATCCTATATAGCTAGGTTTTATATAATTATTAAGAAAAGAGAGAAACGAAAGAAAGTAGGATGATACATTAATATAGTTTATGGATTACGTTACTGCCACTAATTGAGTTAACTAATAATATACTAACACGCTAACTTATTATAAATTAATATTATAATAATATTTTAAAATGTTAGTAAATTATGGTTCAGCTAGTACATAGTAACCATCATCACAGGATAGCTAGTGTGGCATCCTCTTTTTCATTCTTACTCTTCATCTGTCAATGTCTTTGAAAATTATGCTTTGGCTTCTCTTTAGTTCTATAAAATGGCTTAAGATAAGTTATTACTTATATATATAATAATTAGGATATAGAGGTTTTATGAAGAATTACGAAAGATTTTTAACAATTGTGTGATTGAATATAAGATTATATTATAATTATCACTGATTTTATTAAGGTATTCAATCTCGGACGGGCCTTGTATAATATTTGAATGATTTTTGGCACTTGGTGAATCCTAGAATGTGGAAGATCACATTGGATCAAAGAATTTGGAAGAGGTACTAATATACGTATTAGTATTATTTAGAATTGTATAGTATTCTAAAGAATATATGGGGCATATAGTAGAGATAACGTTATCAACCTCCTGATATATAGGTATATATATATATCTATTCAGATAACTATTTGTAAGGGTATCTTTATATTTAGATGATTGTGGAGAAAATCTTTATGTGAATTTTTATAATGAGTTCTGGAGTAGATAATATTGTATATCCTTACAGGCGCGTTGTGGATAGGATCATCTATTGGATCATCTAAGTAGGATCGATAATAGATAGAAGGTGTAGTCATAAATGATAGAATAATTAGAATAAGGAAATCTTGAGTATAATTGGGTTTGAAATTATTATTTGTAGATAATATTGGCCTTCCTCCTTATCCAATCTATAGAGTCTGGAGGATCACGGTGGATCTGAGTGGAAGAGGTAGAAAGCGTCGAAGAAGAATTAGAAGAGAGATTTGACACATTTGTGTGAATTTTATTTGCAATCTTCAGGGAATTTGTATGGATTTTCCCAAAAGTTGGAGGATCTTGTCGGCACATATTAATTATAGAATTACAGTGAGTCTTTAAACTACTTAAATTCACACTGCTCCTAGTTTCTAGATTCGTGTTAGTATTATTAGTAATATTAGAGGGTGGAGGTGGAGTAATGGTATTGTTATGAATTGGAGAGATGTCTGACTTACTAACATCTATAGGTAGTACTCTCCTGTGTATTGATTACTTCATTTTGCAACACCCAACAGTTTTTAAGTGTGATATTTCCCCTCTTCTTCAGTGGAGGATTGCAATGGAATAGATTTTTTGAAGATAAATTATATGATAAAGAATCTTTTTCAGTTGTCATTTTTGTTGATTGGTGCTGTCTTGTAGCTTTAATCCATTGGGGAGTATTCAATTCCAAAAGTGATTTCCCTTCACAGATAGGAACATTGTCCATTGTTAAATTAAGAATATTGAGCTTATTGATGTTTCTCCTTTGTAAGCATAATTATTCAATTATGTGGCCTATTTCACTTCGCCAGTTGGAGTAACTTAATATTCTGTCTAAACTCATATAGCCATTTGATCTCTTGTATTCTGAGAGAGAAGAGTAGAGCACGAGACCGCGTGATGTTCCGAGAGAACCTAGACGCAGATGAAAGGAGAAAGAGAAGACCGAGGGGATATGGCGGTGTAGCGAGAGAGAGAAGAAGTAGGTCGATGGGACCGATAGTTATAGTAGTGTACAGTGAAAGTAGGACAATAGAGGAAGGAGGGATGAGGACTGTCAGAGAGACCGAGCGAAGCCACTTAGAAAGCAGGAGAGGTGTGGCAGTGGGGAGAGAGGATGCGATGAGTGGGGTGAAGGTATAGGAGCATACTGTATGAAGCAGGTAAAGAGTTCAAGTATGTTGATAGATGAGACAGAGAAATAGAATAGTAGAGAGAGAAGTGAAGTGGAGGTATAGGAGGTGTAGGTAGATGGAAAGATGAGGAAGAGAGAGGAAGTCGCACGCTAGCATGAGGAGGAGAGAGAGAGGAGAGATAGCGGATCGCGAGAGAGCAGAGGACGGGAGAAAGAAGGACGAGATGTTATGAAGAGGAGAGATAGATGGAGCAAAGGGTGCTGAGTGCGAAGAGATTATGCTGATGATTGTTAGGTGTAGGAGATGAGATGAAGTGATGAGAGATGCGAGGAGATGAGGATTAGTAAGTAGTGTAGATATAGGAGGATTGGATGAGAGAGAGATTGGTGGGGGGATGTTGGAAGACGGCGATGTGATGCGAAGATGGGCGAGTAATGAGCAATCTTCGGGTTTGTGATCATATTCAATAAATGATTAGTTCCTTCTCCTACTCTAAAAGACAAAACCAGATAGCTATTGAAAATCGATGGGTTTGTTTGAAATGTACTCCTGTTCGCCTAGAGTGGTCGAATACGCAGAGTGTTAGCGCCTATTGACGTGGTCTGAATAAAATTGAGCGCCTCACGACTCATTGAGCATATATGACTATATCTCAACATAAATAAGATCACTAAAGGGATTGATAAAATGGGGCAATTATATTCTTGCCTACTCATGTTTGCACAGGTTTATTCTCAAAATAATAAGTAAAAAACTGGCCTTGTGTGGTTATGATATTATAACGAGCAACCAATTACCTATTGGGGATGCAAGGTGAGAATATGATAGGTCATGACGAGGGATATGGTATGACAATCGCATTGAGTTAGGATCAACAGTAAAGATACTATTTTTCCGTTTATTTAAAAGCTAGAATGATAAATTTTTAATTGATCACGATGTCCCTTTATGATAGATTCCTAGAGTCCGTGTCTATCGTTCGGAAGAGTCATTGAACAAGCAAGGCTGAGTGATTTTATAGATAATATTATCAATCAAATGAAGTTGAAAGAATTAAAAATGAAGAATAGAATGAAGAATGACAAATAATTGGTTACATCAAAAAATCAATTCAAATTCAAAGCAAGACACTCATGGAAGTGCTATGGGCAAGATATAATTTGCCAGAGTTATCTGAGGTAGTTTTATTCTTAACACTCAACCATTACTAAATGAGTAACTGGAAGGCGTCAGCTAGGGTGGTTGATATATATATACGTAGCGATATATTGAGTTTGGACAGAATTTTTTTCAGGAAGAAACTTATAGATACGCTCCGCTATCATATATAGTAAATATATATATAATACCAACTTATTATTATATATATAACTATTTATAATATACTAATATATATATAAAGTTAAATATATTAGTTCAAGAAGTTACTGTAGGGTGTAATTTTATATTTCATAATAACTCTTAGAAGATACTACCTCAAGAACAGCCCTTAGCATAATGGGCAGCAGAATAACATAAATGAAATGTGAAGTGGAACGAAGATAATTAATTAGATTTTGTATATAATTAAATTAAAAATAATAATTGATAATATATTAGACATGAGAACAACGTATTACGAAATGCTGATATTTGAAATTTGGGTCATTCAAAATGCCCAAACTAAAAGTACATAGCTATACGTAGTAAATAAAATACTACCGCAGAGCAGAGCAAAACAAAGCGGCACTCATGGCTCTCCGCACATGCCAAACTTCCCGCGTGCCGCTGGGGACCTACCAAGGCTTGTCAATATATAATAAATGCGCTCATACTAAGTACTAGGTCACAAATATATTATTCGACATAAATGAATGAGAGGCAAGAACTTCCGGCCAACCAATCTACCTGCACCACACAACTCGAAATGGGAAATTGGAGGAATGAGAATAAATGAAATTAATATTTTCTGATCTCCCATATGGTTTCCGCAAGGAACGCTTAACTAGTCAATGGTTTCCTTCCAGGGAAGTTTCACATATTAGATATATAAAACTATTGACAAAATAATATTACAGAATGTAGTTTATATTACTTAAGAACTAAACTAAAAATCCCACGCAGTATAGCCTTTATGGCATCATAGGTTAAAAATAATATAAATAAATGAGATTAGTTATACCAATCTATATTGATTATCACAGCGCAGCTGCGAAGCAAAAAAAAAGCAAAGGATATTGGATAATAGAATCATCATAAATATTTACCTTAATTATAATTTAGAATTATTTGCCTTGAGTATTTAAAATAATTAACCAGATGTTTTTAACAATAAATTAAAACACCACAGACACGCTATCACAGTGCTCTTTAAGCAATATCCTCGTCGGTTATCTTGTTTTGAACATTATCGAGCTTGACTTGGAAAAAGATAGGTAATAGAAGTTTTTTTTTTCCAATATTATTGAATACCTTTGCGGTCAAAAACCCTTCCAAAAAGTTAAACCCTAATATATACTCTGCGTTAGAAAAATTAAGAATGGAGTATATTATTCTTACATAAGATAAGCATGGGAACCCTCAATTAATGACTGTTTTTCTGTCAATTAAGATTCATCCGGGAGGGTTGACATACGTCACTATGGGTAAATTATGGGATACCACCAGGAAGGGGAATCTCAAGGGAGCGATGCGCGCGCGGACAGTTACGGGCCTGGACCATCGAGTTAAATTTTCTTATGAAAGTAACGGAAAGGTTCAAAAGGGAGGATGCTTTGCAGGCCTCATAATTGAAGGCTAGTGAATAACGGACATGGGAGAGAGAGGGGTGAGGGAGGAGTTAGGTGTGATTAAAGGAAAAGAATAGGATGGCGGATAGATCCTCCCCAAAGTAACATGGCAAATTATGTTGCCGGCTTCACGTTTGGATTTCCAGTGGGTTTCTTGCTTTGCCTCCTCGGTTCATCAGGCAAAGGGATCGAAGAATTGGCGACGACGACCGAGGCGCTGCTGCGGCTACCGCATGGTGTTCCCCCTTGTCAATCGTTTCCCCAATAAATATAATAAATTCCAATAATTTTCGTTAAAAATATAAAATCTTCTAGGCATCTATGTATTTTAAATTTTTTTACAAAATGCAATAAACCATATACACAAAAAATATTATATAAATCTTTACTTTCCTTTGTCTGGTTTAACGCAAAATCACTTTTTCAACAACATATAGTACTGTCTATATGTACTTTAATTTATGTCGTATAAATATTCTGTATATTTTCTTATTATTGTAGGCACAACAATTGCATAATAAACTATAAAGAACACTTATTTATTATTGTAAATTTTTCTTTGTCCACTCAGCACATTAGACACAAACCATGGTAAAAATTAGTTTTTTAATAAGTTTTTCATGTAACTTAATAACTTATTGAAATAATTTTTCAACATAAACATTAAAGGCCTTATAGATTTCGTAGATAAAATAATTTTCAGTGGAGAACATATGGAAAAACATGGAAGAGCGAATTTGACTCGTTAGAAATGACTAAAAAAAACCTTGGAATTCTATTACATTAATAATTAACTATTCCAGTATCATTTTTTTTTAAATTTTTTTTTTAACGCATTAACTTAAGTAATCTTTAGCTTCTTTCTCTAGATGTTAATGTTCGACTAACTTAATTATTTGGCTTTATCATAATAAATATTTGAAGTGTTCTGGAGTTCTGTAGACAGATAGAAAGAACAAGTAGGTAGAGAATTTTCTGCTACAATTATATATATTATGGTTGTGTGTGGGTGCTGTGTATCTGTTGTGTGGTCCGTGGTGTGTGTATACTTTGAGTGTTCGGCACGCCCACAGCGAACATGAAAATGAAAGTAAGCTAAATGCAAGAAATGAATTAAGTATGCAAAAATATAAGTAAAGTCGTAGAGCCGAAAAATTTTTTTAAGGAAAACTAAACGGTTTTCAAAAAGATATTTTACAAAGTTGCCGTACTGCCTTAGGATCTGGCACTTAATCTTTGTTTGTTTTCTTTCTGAAATTTAGTTTGGAAAACCAAAAGTGAATTAAAAAGGCCCAGTGTGAAAATATTTAGCACGAAAATCTGGCAACAGTGATATGACGTTCACAAACAGAGAAATCGATATCCGTGAGAGGGGAGCGATGAAGTGCTCACTTGACAATTACCGTTTGTACTGATAAGATCAGCTCTGATTTGTTAGTCTGTATTCGTTTGTTTTGAAACCCTTGCTTCTGGAC
>JABUQX010073092.1:0-15000 GCA_015478945.1 Trachelipus rathkii
TTAAAAAGACTATATATATATATATATAGAACAGGTTCACTTTTCACAAATTATTCAAGATATTGCTGCAGAAATAATCCTCGTACAGCATTAAAAAGACGCATTTTGCCCTAGATTGATTTTCCAGATCGATGATTTGATATTTTATAGGATGAATGTTTAGTACGTAAAATAATTATAAAGTAATCGTATATAATATAAATGTCAAGGTCTAAAGGATACGTAAAGGTATATATATATATATAATTATATGTATATATATATATATGAAGTAGGTGAGCAAGGATAGAAATAATTATGTACTAATAATATAAATGAATTAGGGTAATATATATGTAAACGGAAATATATAAACCTCTAAAGAAAAAATGTTATTGATTATTATATTTTGCTAATTAATATAATTAATCATAAATACATTTAGTACAATAACTTTTTTAATATCCACGTAGATGTGTTATAAATAGTATATATAAGCTATAGTTGTTTTTTCATGAACAATTGATATCATTATATTATATACTATCAAGTAGCTCGATAAGATACTAATATATATATATATATAAATGCACATTCCCTTCAATTATATACTACCTATTTTCTAGTCCTTGATTTGTTGTAAGTAAGTTAGAATTTGGATCTTCTTCTCCCATGAAAAGCCACTTACTATTCGTACCAGCAACTCTGAATATAACAGATGAACACTGATTAGTATTACTTTTAAAATAATATTAGTAGTATTACCAAACCTTTTATATATCAGTATATTAACCCTCTACCTGCAATTATCAATTAAACAATACAAGAATGTTTTATAATATTACCTCTATGAGTTTATTACAATATATATTTACCAATGGCATATCTTATCTGATCAGTTATACATTATAAGTAATATACCTCCTAATGTGTATTTTATATAATATGTTATTATTATTAACTGCATTAATATTGATCAAAATAATATAATATACCTTAGGATGGTAAAGAATTCTTCTTTACTGAGATAGTGTAGACCCCTAATAATTAATAATTATAGTAATTATACATATATGAAATCTAAATTTTCCTGTATATACAAAATTGATATTCTATATACTACTAATAGTATTATAGAGTCCTTATACTTAACGGTAATACTCATTAATATATATCAACTAGGTAATATTGCTAGTATATATCCGCTATGCTATAATTACTTAATTAAGAAGCTTATTTTATATAGAACAATTACTATGTTAAATTTATTCAGATGAATGTCCATAAACTACATCTCATAAAATCATCTCAAATCATTGGTTTAATATAGTTTTACTAAAAGATGGAAGTACCTTTCACTCTCATGTGGATAATATATTCAAGCAGCCAAACAACAGAATTCTAAATATAATACTTTATGAATTTTACCTTGGACTAATTATACCAATATTAAGGCGACTATTAAATGGAGATCAAGTTTATGTTTGGAGATAGAATATATTATTAAGAATATAATATATAATCATTTTTATTCACCTGTTTGTAATTATCAGTTCCTATAATTTTGGCCCTCCTCACTTAAAATAATAATAAGTTTATAGCTCTAACTTGACTTAACTAGCATTAGTATGTATCAGTAAACCTTGTTTCAAACTGTTGGGAGGCTTTATCTCTATGTTAGAAAGTGAAATTATCACCAACTATATATATATATATATATATATCAGGGCGTATACATAGGGTAGGGGCAGCGGGAGTTATGAGTGGTAGCGATACCATTACCCAAGAAAATAAAATTCGCTCTGTGTAGTTCTTTGTTGAAATAAGATATACATACAGCAAATTTAAATATATATTAACAAATTACTAAATTATTAAAATTTTTATATGAAAGTGTAAAGAAATCTGATTTATAAAATAAATTTTAAGAAATCAACTACTTTAGTATAATCAATTTAATATATAATTAAATTCATTTGGGAATTTTCCTTCCTACCCTAGACTTAAAAGTAAAACTGAAAGCTATGGGCGTACGGGTAGATCTTCATATTCATATAAAATATATAGGAAAAAAGCCAAGCGGTCATACCTTGCTTTTCGAGCGAAAAAATACGCGAATTCGCGAGTACGAAACTTTCCTTCACCCTAAAGTATATTTGAAATTTTTTTTGAATCCTCTCTCTCCTCTCTCTCTCTCTATATATATATATAGTATATATATATATATATAATATATATATATATATATATATATATATATATATATATATATTACCATATGAGAGTGAACTCATAAATGATATTATTATATAAATTTATCACTCAGGGATTATCGAGTTCAATAATCCCTATACTACTAATACATGTTGAACTATAATAGTATATATGATAATAACCGCTGCCTTACCAGGACACAATGTATTAAACATTTCAAAGGTAGCGCCACTGATATATAATAATTGTTTGAGTACCATTGAATAGTCTCACTCCTAAGTAGAATATAAAAGTTCTACCTATACTTAATATAATAAATAATTCACCATCCATTATGGAGTCTGTATTAGGGGTATTCATATATATTATATATACTATAATGGTGGATAATGTGCCTATTAACCTCCACGTAACGTAGTATTATGATTTATGAATAATGTATTTATTATATACCAACTAGGACTACTTTCCTCCTCTGTATCGTCCTTATTTTTACGTTACTTTAAATATAGCCCTAAATATATAGTATCCATTAGTATTAAAATCGACATTAGTTGTCGAGTCACCACAAACGAGGTAACAGTTAAATAATGTAAATTTTAATATATAATATGAAATATATATAATATATATATATAGTTAAATTATTATATATTATATGTACCTATGATTATATATATATATATCATTCACAGCTTACCTTATATCAGCTTAGTATTTAAATACTAGCCTATCATATTTAATAAATTTTGAAAAAAAAGACATCCATATATATTATATATATATATATATATAATAATCTTGTGCTTCTGCTCATGCGTGATAATAGAAAAATTATTTTTTGTTTTTAGAGAATTAGAACAAAGTATTCAAATTCACTATAATATGGATCAAAAGACAAGTCTACAATACCATAACATTTGAATATTATACAACATCTTGAGATAAGTTTTGTGTTCCTCATTTTTTCTTCATGGAACACTAATAACCCTGTTATTATTTTATGACTATTAATTGAAAATTAATTTCTATTATTTTCACTACAATATACGTAATTATACTTTGAATTAATTAATAGATATAAAATATGAATAGAGGAAATACAATCAGGTTGTTTTCAATAAATTAGAAATAATATCTCTAGCTTTTTTAGGGTATGTTATTGCTATTATAATATCATATATATATGATAAAATATAATCTCTGTAAATATTTGGAAGAAAAGGATACTCATGCTTCATTAATTACAACAAATTTTATAGAGCCTATATATATATCGACCATCTATACACCTCATATGATATTTATTTATTATATAATATAATGAGTACATAACTGAGAGTAATTGTATTTCCGTTGTAGATGTCATCAAAACTGGTTCTGTATTATAATATCTAATATTGCACATTGAATTATATATCTTTGAATTTAAATTGAGACTTTCAGATCATTAAAAAAGTTATTATAGCTTATATATATTAATTTATATTATTATTGATATATAATAAGAATAAATCTTATTATTTTAAAAATATATAATAATAATTAGTATTAAAATTTGTAGTATTATAATAAATACTATGGTCTTTAATCACCTACTGTATTTCTAGTATTATATATATATATAATATATTATATATACCCTTAATATATATTCTATAAAATTATGCTTTGGGAGTCTATTGTAAATTTAATTATTATTATTATATCCTTTATTAAAAAATTAAATATGTATCTTTCTTAAAACTATTATATAAAAACTTTTGTGTAAATATATAATTGTGATTGCTAAAATTTATATTATTATATAATATATGTAAATATTATAGATTATATATATATAGTTCATCAATTTTATATTAAATAAAATGTATTAATATTATAAAAATGAAAACATATATATATAATATATATATATATATATATATATATATTATATATATAATGTGTGTGTGGTGTGTGTGTTGTGTTGTGTGTGTGTGTGTGTGTGTGGTGGTGGTGTGTGTGTGTGTGTGTGTGTGTGTGTGGGTGTGTGGTGTGTGTGTGTGTGTGTGTGTGTGGTGTGTGTGTAATTTTTGGTTTAATAAAATACAAATTTTTCATTGTAGCTCCACTAACATTTTGTGAATCCTCAGAATCTAAAATGTGAACTACATTATTTTACCATTCAAAATAACTCTTTAATTATTTAACCTTACCTCGCTTCAAGGACCAATCCAAAGATAATGGGTGGCAACCAGGCTCTATGTTGCCAGCAAAGTATGCTTTTACTCACTTTTTCGGAATTATACTGCAAATACAATCTAAATTCCCTAATAGATAATATTTATATTATAGTAAAAATAAATGGTTTTTTAATAAATATATTAATTCGTATACAAAATATATTAATAATAAATTAATAAATATATAAATAGATTTAATATAACTAAGAATAATAACATGAGAACGAAGTATATGAGATAATATTATTAACTATTACAATAATTTACAATATATTATTATATAATACATAAATAATGAAATAAAATTAAAAAATTAAAATAAATAAAATAAAAATAATAATATAATAATTAAAATGTAATATAAAAATAAAACAATATTAATAAATAAAAATAAATAATTATTAGAAATTTATTATCCTTTTATCTCATAATATTATATAAAATGTATATAAAGTTAATTTACAGGATAAATTAGTATGATTAATAAATTTGGCAACCTAATCTGGCAACACTAGAAACAGAGTTACCATGAGGCGAAAGCTCAACTGGCGCCCCAGTAACATTTTATATTAACTAAGTTCTCAAACCCAGTCAATGCTATTTTCACGATTATAGCTAGTCTCCATAGAGCAGTATCATATTGTCTAAACATAAAACCCATATGGTACTATATATATTTTGCGATTGCACTGGGTTTATTGTTGATTATAAGGTAACACCTCTATTCGCAAATCTCTCCATTTTCTTGAGCGCACTTTGTATTATTAATAAATAAAATCATATGAGGATAACTTCTCATTTTTCTTGGCGTATGGATTTTTTCATAATTACAGTAGGTTAATATTTTATTGGGGAGTGAAGGGTTTATATTATATTTAATAAATATAAATAATATTATTATTGATGATTATTATTATATATAATATTATATATATTATATTTTAAATTATAATATAATATATATTTAGAGTTTTAAAGACAAGTAAAAATACATAATGTGAGTTATAATGAGCCAAGTATAATTCTTACCCACTCAGGATCTAACCATACGGCTGTCGAGGTAGAGACGCACTCGAGGTGCTACAGCTGGTGATAATAAAGAGTTAAAGCTCATTCTTCCTAAATACTAAAGCACTGAGAGTACAATAAATAATGGTTTATGTAAGCCCGTTTAATAGAACAATATCGGAGAGAGAAGTATCTATTGAGTGCTCACTGATAAGTCTTGAACCATATCTACATGAAGCGAGTTTGTGACCTAGGGGTGAGTATATACAACCTGGCACAAGTCATTACTCTTTATTGATTTTCTTGATTTTTTATCCCGAAGCCTCCAACCCTTTGTGGTCTTTCCCTCTTTCCAGGTTTATGGTGTTTACTTAATAAAGTATAGTATTATGTTTTATGACTATTATACTTTCGAAATATGAGTTCACACAATATGCTGAGCGGATTTGACATGATAGGGAATGAAGCGTGACGCTTCCTTTACCCTTCTGTGTCAGTAAAGTGGTGTTCCCTCAGGGTTTCTTTTCTTATCTCCTCACATTAGTATTAAAATTCCTGCTTTTCTTGAAAACTGAGAATTTCTTTCTTGCAGACTATATTCATCTAATCATAACTATGCACATCTATGTGTCGAGCACACTTACCCATTATATTTCCTTTCACTCATTTCTGCTAAAAATCTCTGCTCCATTTTTGCTTCTAGATTTGGCTCTCGTCGTATATACTTTATCTTTCGTGTATTACTATGCGCTCTGTCGTGGGAATCCTCAAGGTTATGAACTCTCCCGCGTGGGCGGCGTTAGAGCCCGTCTCAGACCTGTGACACGAGAATATATCCAAATTCTTTTGAACGAACCATCCGGCCAACTTCTACAATACCCTCTCTCGTCAATCACGCTCCTCTCTCCGGACGGGCGGCGGTGACTCACTATCTTTAGTCGCTGTCCCTTCTCAGCGGCGTCCTCACTCTCTCTCTTCGCGGCGGTTCTCTCCGCGAAATCTGGCCTCCACCTGGCCGTCATCTCTACCTCTCTCTCTGCGGATCTTCTGATCAATACGTTTTGCGGTGCGAAACACCTTCGTCCTCTCTTCAACTCTCTCTTCGGTTGCTTCATCTCTCCTTTTCTAGACTCACTATCTCTTCATCTTCTTCTTATCTCTTCCGTCTGTGTTATTCTCTCTCTCAAAATACACTCTACTCAATACCTCTTCCATTCAGTAAGAAGCATTCTATCAGTACATCTTCCTGTCATCTTCACTCACTAAGACACCTTCTCACAACTCAATTCCTATTTTTCCCGTTATTCCCTTTCGAGGATGAAACGAATTATATTTTTAAATATTAATTTCTTTGGGGGAGCCGTAATACAAACATCAATAATTGCAATAGACTAAAAAAACTAATGTCTGGCTTGGAGAAAGGGTCACACGAGCCTACAAGCTTTGAAAAAAAGTGGCCACTCAGTTTGCACTATGTGGCACTAAAGCTGTTGTGCGTCATCTATGTGGCACTTTTCACTTGTTGGCCAACTCAATTGGCACCTGCCATGCCCTCAAATGGCACTACATCTGGCAACTTTGGGAATTGGTACTTTCTGATTTGCACTGACTGGTGACTTTTTTTTTTCCACCCTGGCATACTCTACCAAATTACCCGTTGGCAACTCCATTAATACAAGGGGTCCTCATCGCCTCGTGTATATGTATGGAGTCCCACACTAAACATCTAATACTCTCATAATTTGGAGGAACACTAAAGGGCTGAAAACATGGTTCACTTCAAAGACAAATCTCCTTACGTCGGGAATTGGGAAAACCATCAACTTAATTATGGGTGTGAACCAATCGGAATAAAGCTTGAGCCCATCATAGCTGAAATCATCATATAGGGTACCATCAAAGATGACGGCAAATCAAAAGTTGGAGTCCCGATAAAAAAAGTTCAATGAAGGGCTAAAAGAGCTTATAAAACTGAATTATAAGAGCTGGTAAGCCTCATCAACGAGTAAGGTCTGCCACAATTGCACGTCTAGAGACTACACACACAAATAGGTTTACTAAGATCCCTAAAGGGGAATGCGATAATTCATGAGCGAGAGAATTACGGTTGGGTTCGAATAGATTTTGTGGAGAACATGTGGAGCTATCCCTTTAATCAGAGTTGAGGGTTATCGCCAGTGTGTTTTTTTGTAAGTGTGGTAATTAAGTTGATATATGTAAGTGTCTAGGGGTTAAATGTAAGTGGTTCTATGACGATAGTATGGACTTGAGAGGTGTCGTTCTGAGAGTGAAAGTGGGATTGGCTAGACTCAAGTCACTCCATAGTGAATGTCCCCTGTATAAGTCGGTGTGTCGGCATTCCTGTGACTGTCGGGTGTGTGTGTGAGCCTGGGTCTTGTTGACTGTGGATTGGTACGGTGGGTCTGTCTTGTTCGTTAGTGTGCTATCAAGGTGTGACAATGGTGGGAGTTAGTGTTGGTCTTATGTCGAGTGTATCGGAGTGTTTGTGTGTCTATCAGGCACACTACTAGCTTCGACTCTCCATATTAGTTAAATATCTCGCCATCGGAAGTCTCTGGATAATCATCAGAGAAGATTGGATTGGCCTCGTATCGCATCCTGGTGAACATAGGATAAAGTAGAATATTTATCTCTGATTTAATCCTTCTGCGCACACACATATTAAGATGTGCCTGACCGCTCAACTATGCTGGACATTTTGTTTCTCAAGTCAGATAGGGATCGTGGTAACCGATATTATTATCCAAGTGTTTTCTTAAACCACGCTAAAGACATCCTAATCAAACGCTTGCGCCATATATAGCCCTAAAGGGGCTCTGGTGCGAGACACCGAGTAAGCGCGTGAGTGAGGAACAAACTAAATGTAGAACCACAATATAGGTAATATATATCCAAAAAGGTGCATGGTCGATATATAAAAAAAGACCACTCACCAGTTATAATATTAAGAAGTACCATAGTTGACTGTGGTATCGGTGAACTTTTGGAAGTATAAAAATTGAGGGTAGGAATAGGATCATAAAAGGTTAAGACATTACAAAAGTTAGCTAAGCCCTAACTAAACAGATATACACAAATCCAAATTTGTGGGTATATAATATATATATAGTAACTATTAAAAATTGACCCATGGTCGAAAAAATTAGGGGGGCGTTAAATAGGGGGGCAATATACCGTACAATAATAGGTTGGAAGACCGAAAAAAAGTTGATATATATATTTATTTTTCCCATAATGTTTATAAAGGGATTTTTCTAATGATTGCCCTTTTGATAACATTAGTATATATGCTTTACCCTTAACATTTTGGAAATGTACGATAATTATTATTTATAAATCACTATAGTTGCTATATAAAAATATATATATATATAATATACCAATTAAGTATATTTAATAATTAGTACATTTATTTTATGAAAATTATTCTAAATCAATTTTCTATAATTATCTAATGACAGGAAAATAGTTTGACCTATACTTATATATAGTGGGGTATACTTATAATATATATTAAATTAGTATTTAAGTATATAAGTAAAATGTATAAACTCGTTATTGTTAAGTGGCATATTACCATGTAAAACCACAATAAAAAATTTGAGTACATAACCTAGATAAAAACTTGTTTTCAGTTGTTCCAAATTATTTATTTATAATTCATTAATAATTTATTCATAATGCGCCTATAAACGAAACATATTTTATATAATATCCCCCACACTTATGTATTCGTGGCCTTTCTTGATATCAGCATGCATATTAAACTAATTTTCCCAGCTTTGTTATCATTATTTTCTTACAATTATTTCATCAATTGTGATAGTAACGATAGCTTTAGTTATCGGTAAGTAACGATTGTTTTTAATATTGGTTTAATTGTTATTATGAATTTATATTAGTTTATAATATTTATAATACCAACGTTGAAATCTTTAACGGCCTATAAAAATATTGACGTATCTTAATACGCCGTCATATAACTTATTAATCATTATCAGTGTATTTTAAAAATACTCATTAGATGAATTGATATAAGTTATTGTATATTGTTTTTGGAGTGCCTTATATATATTATATACCATACCAGACTTAGGCTTAATAAATAAGACTAAGTTTTATTTATTTTATACTACTTTATGTAAAGAACCATAATAAAGTATTATTTTATGTCTTAGATTCTGGTGCGGTGCACCAGGACTTCAAATCACATCTGAATTTATATAAAACATCTTGCGGTGGCATATGCCGTGCATGACTCATTCACTTCTAAAAGCCTTAGATCTCTTTCCGAAATGATATTATCTCCGCAAATAATCGGATATGAAATTATTTAGAGTCTATTATGAGAAGTAACACCCCTATAAATTCTCTTTATTATATCAATAAAAAGTGTATAGATCTCAGGGCCAGAGAGATACAAATGACCAAAGTACCACCCAATTAAAAACATTATATTATATAATTGTGTCTAACCAGAGAGAATAAAATTTTATTCCAAGAAAATGGCCCAACAGAACAAAAAGTTGAATCCTGATATTTGAAGCCTGCAATTGCAAACACGAGATCTTTTTTTTCTACATGCACGCGCTGTGTCAAAAAATTCCGAAAAAGTGCGTGTGAAAATTGCAAGAGATGACTTACCAAGAGTCTCTGGACACGACATTTCACTCGCATCCTATTCTCTTCTCAATAGCTCAGTGTTGAGTGTATCTTACTTATGAACGAACACTGCACACTATGCATATCATTTTATTTATCCAAACACCTATCTTACGAGAGTAGCCACGACAAATAAAAAACTAATTCATATAATAGATCTGAAAAAGAAAAACAAATAGCAAGTCAGTTTGTTTATACGCAAATTTAGAGAATATAACAGAACAAATCATTTATAATCATTATTTCAGTGTCTTCTTATCATCATCTATTACTTTTCCTTAGTACAAGAACAAAAAGGAGATTAAACTCAAACTAACGAAACTACATAATGAGTAAATTGAATATTATATATTCACTAAGTTCGATATGGTCAAAATAATGAAAAAATATAAATAAATATGAGCTCTTACTTTATAGAGAGCACTTTATAGGATAAATATATATTTAATTAATTCTCCAACAAATTATGATCACCGTAGAAAATTATATTGCATTATGTCAGAACTCTAATATATGAATATATAATATCTATAAAATAATAATAATATCAAACTTAATTATATATTATTAATTATGTATTATAATTAGAGAAATATATATTAAATATTTTAAATTTATTGGATTGAAAGGATTAGTGATTCAAATTTTTATATTTAACTAGCATCCCTTTTAAAACATATGGAGTATATTATCAATGGCTGGACATCGACCTAAAATTACTCCATATTAATAGAATATTAATAATAATAATTAATATAGAAATAAATAGAGATAAAAATAAAACCCTATTTACACTTAAATTAACATCCAGTGTCAGATATTGTAAATAAGAAATGATCTCAACGACATAAATTATACTACTCATGTGTTTTAATTTCAAATGAAATTGCACTCACTTATAAACTCACATTACAAGGAAAAACCTCATAATTATAATGGATCATTCCATAAGATATAAATAAAACAATTGTCTTTAAGGCCGTTTTTGGATGAGAACCAAAACAATAAACTCTACCGAAACTTTTTAGTCTAAATCATTTTTGAAGAAGGAATTCTCCATGTTGTGCATAAAACATTGATAAAATAATTCTATCAGAACTTATAGGATGGTAAATATTTTAGTATCTTTCTCCATCTATTAATAAACCTATGTAAATTAATAATATACAAATAATAAGATTTTAATATACAATAAAGTAAATCTAAATAAATAATAAAATAAATAAATCATAATTGGTATTATTAAACATTAATTACTACAATTAATTAAAATAAAGGAAGTTTATCTTTGACTTTGAACAATTTTTCTAGCTAGAGAACAGACTATGAGATCTCTACATAAGTTAGAAATTAGATTAATTAATCGCTATATTATGAAAAATTAACAAGCTGGAAAATTAAGTGAATAATCATTTGCACATGATATCAGAAAGCAGCGCGGGAAATCAATAGATTGATAGTTGATGAGTGAGAGATAAAATTGTTCGTATGCAATTAATGAAATATAAAGAAAAGTTCTCCTAAAATGTAAAAGACAAGAGACTATAACTGTTGTTATCTATTGAGTATTGAATACATTTTAGTGTTGTTATACATTATTAACCGTTGGGATAATGTTGGTATGTGTTTTATACTTAATTTTAAATATATTATAATATAGTACTAATATATTATATATATATATATATATATATAATATATACTACAGTCAGTATAAGTCCTATAATACTATATAATATAATATTATTATCTAATATATTAGATATATTATATATATAAAAATTATAATATATTATATATATATAATATATATAATATATATTAACTATATATTATACTATATTATTATATATATTATATATATATATATACTATGTTTCTTTGGTTAAGTTAAGTTACGTTATATATTGAATAAATTAAGTAAATTAATTAGGACTTGTTTTTTTTTTTTTTTATATTTTTATATGGTGTGAAGCTCTTTTTATTAAAATAAAGTTTTTTTTGACCTTTTATCAAGATATAAATGAACATAATCATACAATCGATATGAATAAAACTCATTCACACATAATTGACGAGCATATATGTATATTTATATTTTTTATATATATTATAATTATTATATATATATATATATATATATATATATATATATATATATATATATATTATATATATATAAATATAATATATATTAATATATATATATAAATATTATATTATTATATATATATATATATAATATTATAAATATATATATATATATATATATATATATATATATAATTTTTATAATTATATATATATATTTATCAAAAATTAATATACTTAAAGGTATTATTTTAGAAATCACAAATAAATGTAGTATGTTTGTAAACTTTATATAATATATATAATATATATATATATATATTAATATGTATATATATTATATAATATATATATATATATATATAAATATATTGAAGCATTGTTTATGTTCTCTATTGTTTTTTTTATTTTTGTTTTAGTTATTTTTAATTATAATAGATATATATTATATAATGTATTTATATATTATAATATATATATATTAATAATTTTGTTTGGTGTAGAGAGAGAATTTTATAACTAGTTGTTCCTGCTGTGTTGTAAGAGACGATTTAAAAGGGTAGAGGTTTGCTGATTTGGGGTCCCGCTACCCCTTCTTTAAACCCTAGAAATGCTCCTCATGCAATGCCTCGATATTTAATAGGTGCATATTTACGAAACACATACCCCAGTTTTATCCAAGGGACAGCTGATGAATAAAGGATAATATATAATATAAAAAAATTTGATAAATTGTTATCGAAAAAAATATATTAATATATAAGGTATATTATATATATATAATTATATATTATAATGGTATTAGGTGTACTTGGGGTACCTTGAGGCAATGTGGCAGCCCTGAAGACAGGGAGACCAAAGGGGTGAGAAGTGTATATTTCACGAAAGGTTATATATAATTTAAAATATTTTATATTTAAATATGCTAATATAATATATATAATATATATATATATATATATATATATATATTATATATATATATATATAAAGAAATAAAAATAATTTTTATATACATTACAATTCATCTCACATAAATAAATAATTGTTCTAACTGACATTACATTTCACTAGCATAATTGCCCCTGATAATATTTATAGTCCAAAAAAAGATGAAAATTTTCATTTATTAACTACTTTCCCTTGCCACTGATCCCCCACCCCCAACCCACCATCCCATTCATCTCCCCACTTCCTCCCCCCTTTACCCCCTCTTGAAAATTTAAAAAATATCGTGTTCGTAAATAAAATATTTATCACTTTTTATAAAAATTTTATAATACCCCCCTGCGTTAGTAATCTATACCCGAATATTTTATGCCTGCAGAAATATTAAAAAAAAAAAAAAAAACCAAAAAAAAATATATATTATATATTTGATAACTAGTTGAAGTTTCATGTTCCCAAAAAATATAAAAAATTATTTATATTATATTTGTAAAAAAAATATATAATTACATAAAGAATAAATAATTATGATGAAGTTCAAAATTTCTTTTGTGAAAGACTTTTTTTTATACAATAGCAAAAAATAAATAAATAAATAATTACGAAGCTCAAAAACTATACTTCGGAAGCCTTTTTATTTATTACACAAAAAACAAATAACTATGACCAAAATTTCTTTCTTTAAATTTAATTATAAATATAATAAATAATTCTGATGAAGCTCAAAATCTTTATTATGAAAGTCCTTTTTTAAATTATTTTTTTAAGACAAAATAAACAGTAATGACAAGTTTAAAATCCTTTGCTGTGAAAAAGATTCATCGTTTTAATTACACTATAAAAAATAATTCAATAACATGTAATAATACCCGTGAAGCTCAAATTCTCGACTAAATAAGTATTTTTTTCTTTATGCACACCCTCATTGAATTTTAGTGTTTAAATTACATAATAAAAAATAATTTAATAATATATAATACAGTAACGGTGAAGCTTTTCTCTTATTACATTTTAATTACATAATAAAAAAATTAATTCAATAATATATAATACCATAACGGTGATTCTCAAAATCACAACAATGAAAGTCTTATCTCTCATTACATTTTAATTACATAATAATAAAAAAAAATAATTCAAAACTACATATCTGCAGTGAAGCTCAAAACCTCAACTATGAAAGTCTTTTCTCTTATTACCCTCGTCATATACTTAATAAAGTGATTTAATTACATAATAAAAAATTTAATTCAATAATATATAATGCCGGTGAAGCTCAAAGTCTCTACTATAAAAGTCTTTTCAATTATTACATGCCCTCTTCATATACTTAATAAAGTATATCCATTTGAGAAGAATTTAATATTTTAATTGCATAATAATAATAATAATCAAAAAATAATTCAATAATATATACCGTAACGGTGAAGCACAAAATCTCAACTATATAAGCCTTTTCTCTTATTACATTCTCTCTTATACTTAATAAAGTATGTCCATATGAAAATTTAATATTTTAATTGCATAATAATAAAAAAATAATTCAATAATACATAATACCGTAACGGTGAAGCACAAAATCTCAACTATATAAGCCTTTTCTCTTATTACATACCCTCTTATGCTTAATAAAGTATATACATTATCGTTTTCCGCACATCACGTGCCCCAATCATTATCTAATGCCCCCGCTACGCTCCGGTTTGTGTGTAAATATAACTCATTAAACTATACAGCGAAGCCGTGACGTAAGATTACTATCAATTGGCGAACATCTTTCCGAACACGCCCTGCATTTTATAATAATAATAATAATAATAATAATAATAATAATAATAATAATAATAATAAT
>JABUQX010073092.1:17500-20000 GCA_015478945.1 Trachelipus rathkii
AAAAAGAAGAAGAAAAAGAACTACAGAGCACCGACTAGCCAAGACTTTACAGTCCACTCAAGGCTAGTCTGTTAAGTATTTTTGTTTATTTAATTTGTTGGATGTGTCCACTGTTTAAAACAAATCCGTTATGTATTTGAAATAAGTATATTATTTTACCTATTTCAATGTAACATATGAGTATGCTCACATAGAGCAGATCTGCTTCTAAGCAACAAACATCATATTCTGTTAAGTATTTTTGTTTTTTTGGAAGTGTCCGCTTTCAATGTGACATATGAGTTTGTTCACTCAGAACAGAAATATTTCTAAGCATCAAAAGTCATAGTACTACAAGCGCCAGAAATGTTGTTTTTGGATTAATTTTCCTACTCATTATGATAGATTAGATCCGTCTTAGGAACAGATATGAAACTGTATGCGGTGAACATCAAAGCTATTTATTACAGTTATTCACTACAGTTATTTGTAACTGAACCTATGTTCTATGCATTGAACATCAAAGCTATTTATTACAGGTTAAGGCGATAGTGTATCAATCACCTTCTTAGAACGGATACTTTGCAAGCCATGAACATCAAAGCTACTACAAACCGGAATTCTTTTTACGATGTATTTTTAACATTTTCTAAATAATTTCAATTGTTCTAGTTTGATTTTACCATATTCAAGAATCATCGCTAATCTAATATTCAATATAGTAAAAATCGTAATAGTCTGAATTTGAAGTTCACAGAATTTGAATTGAATTGAATTGAAGTTCTCCTTTCCATATATTGCCTTAACATTCCATGTAACCAGGCAATTCACACAATTTCGCCTAAAAATACAAGATCTCATACCTCTGTCACGACCAGGTCTGAGGCATGCTTAAACATTCCTATCGAAGAAATAAGTGGTACCGGGTTGCTAAAGGTTAGGTTAGGTTAGGTTAGGTTAGGTTAGGTTAGGATAGGTTAGGTTAGGTTAGGTTAGGCTGCTTGTTGTGTCGAAATTCAGTTAGGTTAGAATAGGTTAGGTT
The DNA here is from genome assembly GCA_015478945.1 of Trachelipus rathkii. Lineage (NCBI taxonomy): Eukaryota > Metazoa > Arthropoda > Malacostraca > Isopoda > Trachelipodidae > Trachelipus > Trachelipus rathkii. Next base: position 18,522 of record JABUQX010073092.1, read on the forward strand.
AGGTTAGGTTAGGTTTAGCTTAGTGGGCCAGGCCATTGAGTACTCGGCAATTATGGGATGAGAAACCGGGCCTTCAAAGCAGCTCGTTGATTTCCCTTCTTTTGGGGACGTGATGGCCTAGTGGTTAGAGCATCCGTTATTGTTAACACTGCACCCAAGTGGTGTCCAGTGTTCCTGAGTTATAATCCCGCTGATGAAGAGAGCTAAAATCCTTCTTTGACTCATTCATTTAAAATAAGGACATAAGGACAACAACAACAAAAGTTAATAATAATAATAATAATAATAATAATAATAATAATAATACAAGAAATACCAAAAGGAAAAATACATACAATACACACACACACACACACACACACAACCCAATAAATAATAACCAATAATAATAATAATAATGTAATAATGTATCTAATAATAATAACACAACGCCATAAATTTGCTAAAAAAACTTAAATTTGAAGAGGAACAATAAAACTTTTGGTCGTTTTTCCTCCTTTTTATTTTATATATATGTAAATATATATCATATATAGCATATATATATATATATATATAATACAGTATATATTTATATATCTATGTTTATGTTATAGAATAGTATTTGAAAGATATATTGTTATATATATATATATATATATATATATATATATATATATATATATATATTAGCTATATATATATATATATATATATAAAGTAACTAGAGAGATTTATGTCACTTATATATATATATATATATATATCATATATATAAGTTATTTATATATATATATATATATATATATATATATATATATATTTATATATATATTGCTCATATATCCATATGCTTCCCAAATATATAATTTTTCTGCTATTTTTAAAATTCAGGAAGCGTTTTAATGTATGTACGACTAGCTTGAAATCTTCAAGTTCTCTAACGCGTGCACACACCCACACACCCACACCTACACACACACACACACACACACACACACACCACACACACACACACACACACACAATAACCCTCCCACACACCAAAATATATTATCTTCTTTACACATACACAGAAAAGAAAAAAAAAAAAGACTACCCTCATTATCCCACAACTACTAATACACCAAAACGAATAAACATTTATCTCCCATCTTCAACTCATCAACACCAGTAGGAGACCCCTAAACCTTCCTTCATCAGTTGAAAGACGTCCGTCGTAACTCAAAACTTTTGATAAGCTTTTTTTGTGCAACACTTAAAAGCAACAATTCAAAGAGCGAACAAGGCTTGTCTAGTTGCCAAATTAGTGATTTAATAATACCACTTAAACAATTGCTTACGGGTCAACTAACCAATAAACTTGCAATATTATTGAGTCATTTATTACAGCCTTCCATTCAAATTATCAATTATAGATTAACACCCCACAAACACACACATACACACACACACACACATACACACACAAACACACACACACACACACACATATATATA
>JABUQX010073092.1:30000-32015 GCA_015478945.1 Trachelipus rathkii
CCCTCGTACTAATAACTCTCTCTGTCTATAGTTCTCATTACTCCACGATGTTGTTTTTGCGAACGAACTAATAGTTTCGTGAAAAACTTCGTGTGCCTGCATAAATCATCTGCATCACTCTACCACTGCTACTTCTATCCACTTTCATACAACAATTCGAATAATGCGCGGCTCGCCTTTGTTTCTTTCCTATACAACCTTTTTCCTCCTCAAGTCTATCACACTCTTGACTCTCACTCCACCATTCGCTCCCTTATCTTATTTAGTATTATGACCAGCCCAATCCACTCTTTATCATCCAATACCCTATTCACTAGCTACTTACTTTATATACATATATTATGTACTCACTCGTTTTATATATAATTACTGCAATATATAATCTTCACATCCTCACCATCCTACACCTACCCACTTCCCGTTATCACCTATATACCTACGTTTCTTATAACTTATAATTCTCCTCACATACCTCTTTACTCTTATATGATATATATTATAACTCCCTCTTATACAAACAGGACTGTTCCTTTACCTATAATTTTAATATTCCAGCGCGCTGTTATCACTATTCTATACTACACTCCTTCATGTTGTTCTTACGGCAGTCCCGCTCATGTTGCTAGCCCTCCTACCTCCCCATCTCATCTCTTCTCTTCCTCTTCCATTCAATCAAACTATAAGTTTATATAAACGTGCAGAACCAGCATAAAGTTAGTAGATCCCGATATCCCTCACACATTATCTCCACTCTTAATTAATCAGATAGAAAGTGTACATTGTTATAAAGAGTAAATCTGCTCTATCCATTTTATAAAATAAATATTAACGCATAGTTAACCTCACAAATAATCCACTTATACGCTCCAATTAACTCACCCCCGTTATTAATTAATTTTTACATCTCTATTTCTCAGGTAGAATTTTCCTTCCTTATCTTCTGAGTTTTCTCTACTTTATTGTAATTCGTACCCAAGTGACTTCTCGGCGCGCGGTGTTGCGTGTGTGCGAGCGGAGGGCCCGTTCTAAAGACTTTACCGTCACGGTAGAATTCTTCAAATACCAATTTCTCATAAACCACTATTACCTCACATAGGATAAGGTAAGTCCCCTATAGCTGTTTCTCTCAGCCACACCTCACCTCTCCTCTTCCTACTCTCTGAATATCCTCTCGAACACAATGACTATCGCCAAATTTATTCTATCTTTACCGCGAAGACTTTCCGCGTAACACTCGTCAAACTCACCTCTCTCATACGTACTCTTCATCTCCTCCTACCCTCCACCCTCCTGTCGCATCGCAATTATACTTGGAGCATTTATGTGATAAAAACACAACAACATTTTCTTCCCCTCATATATATATCACTCGAAATTTCACTTTAGTATCCCACAATTATTCACTTAGAATATTACACTATACTGTACTGTACTAATAATAATACTACTTATCATTATATATCTCCAACCTTCTTTGTACCTTACATTTACTATTCCCCCCTCCTTATCCCTCGTCCACTCTAACTTTACTCTTCAGTTTCACACCGTACTTAGTATATTCATACCCTATTGATAATAATTGTTACCAAGTACTCAACTTCCCTCTTTCCTTTTCTAGCTTATTAGTTCTTTTAACCCTTAATCTAATATCCTAACCTTTTTTTTATTACATAACTAATTTAAACTCACTCCAACTTTCACTCCTACTCTTCAAATCTCTCGATATATTTTACTCATTACCTCTCATTTTACATAACATCCCACTTCATTATTAATATGTATTAATTATACTTATAATTTATAATCTTAAATTAATATATATTATATATAATACTTTAATTTATCTCTACTTTATATACTCATCCCATTGCCACCCTGTCTCAGAGTGGCCCTTACCGATCCAAATACCCCGCCGTCGTAACGGACTCGTCCACAAGTCGAGATGTAGTAATTCCTAGGAGCTGTAAAATGTTCCGAGAGTTAGCTTCTGAGGTGAGATTTATAGATTTGTAAGA
>JABUQX010073093.1:0-7500 GCA_015478945.1 Trachelipus rathkii
AGAATATTATTAATTATAAGTGTATAGTATAATATAAGCTTTGAGCAGGCCGGAATTACTAACGGATAAAACCGGAGTTTAGATCATATGGCGGTGGATTTAAAGGACTTAGGTTGTATATAACTTGATGAAATAATATCGTTATTACGGACAAAACTTATAGTTAATATTCTATAGAGTATCGTGATTAAGATACTTATTATGTATTGGTTATTAGTAGAGTAAGGATGTTACAGGTTATACTAATAGGAGATAAGTGTATAATTAGATATAACTAAGTATAGATAGAGTTAGAATGTATATATAATAGATATCATCATCTATTGTGATAGAGAAAGTTATCATATACAGCATTGATGTAATTAGGAGCTGATACTATATGATACTAAACTATATAAATATGCTCATATATAGTATATATTAGTAAGATAGCAAATATAATAAATCGTGTCATTCACGTTCAGTATACGGAGAGAGTACGGTGGTATTATAATATAGGGTGAGAGTGCTATAATAATTTAGTTGATGCGTTATAGAATATGACGGAGACTCTATAATATACCTTATAGATTAGTACTTAGATATGGATTGCGCAACTTATCGACGTGGCCAGTATGTTAGAGGAGGCCTGTATATTTAGAGGTAGAGGCTTCCAATAGATAAATCACCATTTCAAATTGATACACATTCGTATAATAAAAGAGGGAACTTGAGGTGCATTATGGTAGGGGCGTTTTTACACGGTGCCATCCAAGTCATACTTCAAGTTCCCCTATTAAAAAAATTTGGCACGATATCGCATAGCTAATAAAGTTTTATCTGCTGGGGAAGAAAAGTAGATGTTGCGTGAACTGAAGGGTCACACCAGACATTGCGTATGATGTTGTTATGGCCGTGGTCTTAAAAAAAGTGTGCGCATAGTAAAGTTATCTCCGATAGGAGAGATGCTCACAGGTAGTGAGCGAGCGTTAGAGTGATGTAAAAGCAGGGAATGGAAAGAGGTCTGAAATGAATTAGCTAATGTGTGTAGTGAGACGCGTCATAAGACACTAAGAGAGAATTTTATGACTTGCGACCTTTTACAAATACGAGCTGTGATTGTGTGAGCCAACACATATACCATATAGTGACGCCTTGACTCCATAAGAAAGAAACGAAAGATTTCCTATACCGTATAAGCAAGAATACGGCCGTGTTGTGATAAATGATTCGAACCCGGTGGCGTAAGGGCTTGCGCAGGGAGTATCGAGTTTAGAGACGTAAGATTTTAACAGGCAGCTCCGTTGGAAAACGTTACACGCAAAGAAAAAAAAGAGACAAGACAGTAAAACCTGTCAAGGGCAGTGGTTAACTTTGAAAATTAATAAATTAACGAGAAAGCAACTGGAGATACGCTTGAAAGATAATCTAAAAGGCACTCACTAAAATTTCTAGTAGTAGAGCGATACAGCAAAGGCGTATCCGAAAATCTCCGACAGGAAAGATACAGTTTAATAAGCGTGCGCACAATACGAACTCTATTGGATGACATCTCTGAAAGTAGCTAAGTATGCATTAGTGACGATGTTCTGACAGGTGAATTGAATGGAAACCTGTAATGACATTGTTGTAGAGGAGCCCTCAAGCCCCAAAGAAACGTCTTGTGATACTTGTCTGAATCTTTCTCTAGCACCTGCAAACGACGACACTTCTGAAGCCGGTCTGCAGCACCCTGACGGCTCTAGTACTAGGTAATTGCGCGATATTTAGGCAAGAAAACATACGGTAACCAAGCTTTTACAGAGATCAGCATGAGATATGAGCTGAGGGAGTTATAAATTTGAGTGGCTGTTGCGAAAATGTGAGCGTAATTGTGGAGGAAGTGTTACATCCGAAGATGATAAGTAATATAATAGAATTAAAATTTGAGGAGATTTGATAGAAAGTAACGAATTTCATCTGTCCCTAGAAACTACAAGAGATAAATATCAATATTAGCTCTGCTATAACAAGAGAGCGCCTCCTGTTATCTACATTAACGTAATGGGCTTTTGTAACTTTTGACTTATTATAGGTAAGATTGAGTTGGTTCCAGACAAAATGATATATATGTTATAAGCTTATAGAATATATTATAGTATATAGTAATATAGAATATAGTAAGAGGAGTCACTTATCTGGGTGGGGTCAGTGGGGTCGTGACTTAGATACTCAGAAACTCATCATCGTCATATATAACCGGTATATGACTATAGTATTAATGACTGATAATATAATAGTAACCTGATAACTAACTAAGTAATATATCATATTATATATAATAAAAGTTTATTTTAATAGTATAGGTATATTATATATATATATACTAATTTACTATATAGATATATAATAATATATTATATATATAAGTAATATGATCGTGTATCAATTGAGGGTAGTATGCAGTAGTATATAGAGCTAAATAATATGTATCTAATGTATATAATTATAATAATGTAAATTCAGTTTAATATCATTATACATACTAGGGCGCTATTTTCTGTTTTACACAATCGGTTCAAGGTTTGAGATTATTTTTATTGTGTTTTTTTTTTTAAATATATTGCTACTATATGATACAAACAATGAATTTCAGTGGTAGCGGACATGATTCAAAGAGAGTGTCGAGTAAGTATTTTTAAATTAATTTTAAAAATCGACATTTATATTTGTTTAAATATGTGTGTGTAAAAATGGAATATCTCGAATAAGATACTACGAATCACTACTTATGAAAAAAAACCAGATTCATGTATGTGGAAATCAGCGTATAAGCTTAAAAACAAAAATGTAAAATAAACTAAACAAAACAAACCATCTTTTTTTTCATAATTAAAGTATCTCAAAAAGTACGAACACTTTACAGAAAAAAACCAAATTGCTATTTGGAATCAGCGTGGATAAAGTTTATTACAAAATATGTAAAGATAGATAAATGAATAATAAAAAAAAATAATAAAAAAAATAAAAAAAATTATGGTTAATGGCTCGAGCCGACGGGGACAGAGGGGGGGACGTTTTCCATACCCGTAGGGGAGGGGCGGCAGGTACCCCGCGACCCCCGCGACACCCAAAGAGCGGGGGTTCCGGAGACCCTCCCGGAGGGGAATTAGTCCTACCAGCTGTCGTTCCCATTCACCTGGACAGGGCCGAGAGAGCCCCGACTCCTGCATCTTTGCGGTTTACCCTTGGCGTATTCCTTTAGTTTAAAAAAAAAAAAGAATTTAAAACTGACGGAGTCCGTAAAGACGGTAGTATGACCTGGTTCCTATAGTATTTTATGTAATCATGTCCGTTACCGGACTGAAATTCATTTGTTGGTACATATAGTAGCAATATAGTTACAAAAAAACAAAAAAAATTCAAACTGACCATTGTGTAAAACAGAAAATGTAATATAATATATAATAAAATATAGTATATATATATATTATATATTAGTCAATAACTCCTATTATAAATATCAAAATAATTTAGTAATATATTAGGTAATATATATGACGGCATATATTATATTGTTATCGTTTATATATATATATATATATATATAATCTGGAAAGAAATCCCAGGAAGGGCTTTCGCCCAGTCACTTGGTCCAGCATCATCTTCTTCTGACCCGAAAACTCTTAACCCTAGAGCACTTTAGAAAACCGATTTCTCGGCGCAATGGTTTCGGACGCCAGTCCTCGGAATTAAGACAACAGTGATTCTACTCTCAGGTATGGTTTTCCGCTCTGTGTCAGTAGAACTTGCTCTTAACTTGTCCCATTAGAGCCTCAAAACTTCGTGTCTCCCAGAGCTCTCCAGAAGATCCTGCTTCTAGGCCCTAAGATTCTGACGCTGGTCCAAGAGTAATACAAGCAAAAGGAAAGAACCGGGTTGCTAGTCCTATCGCCCTATAACCATGCGAAGAAATATCTTCATAATCCCTGACTGCGCCGTAATATCCATCCATTATCGAGCATAAATCACCTAGAAGTAGCTCCAATAATTTGTAATCCCAAATCATAACTAAACAGCTTTATTCATAATTTTAAAGAATTATTTCTAAATTTTTCTTGCTTCACACAAGTTTGATCTAATACGTGAGTATATATATATATATATATATATAATATATATATATATGATATATATATATATAGTCGAATCATATATATAGTATATATATAGTAGAAAACAAATTATATATTTTCAATAATAACTTTTTTTTTTAATGGAGCAAAATATTACATTTATGTGAGCCGTAGAAAGAACAACAATGACAAAATGGATTCTATTGAAAAGCATTAGGAGCATTGGGTTAAGTTCTCCATTCAAGTAATTAAAGCTTGAAAGTTTACCATAGTTTTTTTTTATTGTTTTTAAACTAAAAAGGAATACCCAAAGATTAAATTCGCCAAGTGTACAAAGAGTCAGGTCTCTCGGCCTTACAGCGGGGGGGACGACGGGGGGAGACTTCGTCCCACCTCTGTCCCACCGTCGGCTCGAGCCCCTTATATAAAATAAAATAAAATAAAAAATTAAAAAAGAAATTGGAAACATCCAAAAATTAACAATGATATGGCACGCAACATGTGGCATAACTTTATTTATCTTCTATTGGAGTGTTATATAGGTGTTAGCACGTCACAGTGCAAATGGGTACGTCAACGTATTTAGCACGTGGTCAGCGATATTCCGAAATTTGTTATTTTTTTCATAGTAACATCCTTTATAACGGGAAAGTGCCTATATATAACTAGTACCTATATATTGTGAAGGAGTATCGTCATCATGAACTGGCGATTTACACATCGTCGTTATGCAGAAGAGTTGGTACCTCCGAAGGTTATATCTAAGAGATTGTATTGTTCATATCATTGTATTCTATTTTATCTTATAATATACTTACTTGATATTCCAATCTATTAAAATGGACTTGTGCTATAATGTGTTTTTGCTAAATATTAAATGGTGTTTGTAAACTAAAGTAGTTGATCGTAAGCTCACTCTTCTAATGATATTTAGCAATTGGTATGCAGAATGGAACTATGCGATAATTTTGGACTTTCTAGCATCGGTAGGGCGGAGACACGTAGTATAAGTAGTTGATGTCTGTACATAAATTGACAGTTTAACGGTTGCTGAGAGCCATGCTTATCTGTTCAAATTTCACTTCCATTATGCTATCGTAAAGATTGATCAAAGATATAAGTTACCGATACTAAAACAAACATCGGATACAGAAATAAAATGTATAAATCATGGCCGAGTTACTACAGGAAATACCGTATGCGAACCCGCTACCAACAAAGGATAATTATGTATACTGTGGTGTATTTCAGCGGCAGCTTTATTATATTGAGAAGCGATTTATTGGGACATTACGGTCAGTGATGAAAAGACAAGAGACGTCAGGAAAAATTCTATCAGAAAGCTACAACAATGGGATTCGTTCGATTCGATAAAGCTTAAGTCAGAATTAATACTTATAATTCACCCATCATTCTGAGAACAAATTAAAGATTGTGAATCTTCAAATCAAGTTTGGGAAAAATTAAAAGGTATTTATCAATCAAAGAATCCTGCGCGTAAGGCAATGTTTGCTTAAACAACTAACTCTGAGTAAGCTAAAAGCCGATGAAGATGTAAAAGGTTACTGGTGGAATAGTGTGTTGCTTCGTACCGCCGTGAGTAAAATTTGAGCACGTGAGTTGAAAATTGGTATTCATGTAGATGATGGTGATATGTTGAAGTAGTAACTATTATTATAGTTACGTTGCCGATGATCGAATACAGTAACTTCAGATGCGCAAGATGGAAAGTCGAAGACGAAATTGCCTGACGTGAAATCGTTAACGATTGAAAATTAATGGAAGAGAAGTGAAGATTAGACCATCAACGATTCCCTACGTACTACTCAAGATTGATGCTTAGTGGCAATCACGAAGACAATTTGAACGGAAAAATAGTCACGACGAAAGCGACCTATGTGGAAATCACATGTCAGATGTTACAAATGTAACTTATTTGGGCATATAGCATCAAAGTGTAGAACTATATTGTCAAGAAACGAACCTGAAGAAAATAGCAATCACGTGGTTTTTATCTGCGAGCACCGATGAAAATGTCTCCGTGAAATGGTGTTTAGATAGCGGATCAACTGCGCATATGTGTTCAAAAGATAAGTATTTTACTGAATTAAGTACTACTAAAGATATGAAAATTAGATTAGCAGACTCTTCTGAAACTTTTATAAATGGTACAGGCAGTATTAATATAAAAAGTCAACTAGGAAGCGAAATTAAAAACGTTAATATAAACGAAGCTCTTTACGTGCCAAATTTACATACTAATTTAAACTATCTGTCTCAAAAATACCCGATAAGGAGCAAAGTTGTTTAATTTTCAACAGGATAATCTGGCAAAAATATCCGATAGGGCTGAGAGTCTTTGCTGAGGCTGTGGTGCCGCGAGTATTCGAGAGGAGTTGATCGGCTGTGCACCTGGTTTGTTAACGTGAGATTGAGGGACATCTGTGCCTCTGGTAAAAGTACGGAAAAACTTTTATATGATAGCGATATAGAAGAATTAATAACTCTTATATTATTGTGCAAGAAAAAAGCTTCAGTAAGACTGTCTGAAAGTTAAATCTATTTCTGATATATGAGATTTCGCATCGCAGATTTGATCATTTAAATATTAAAGATTTGAAAAGTTTAAGAAATAAACATTTGGTGCACGGTTTAAACTTTAAAACTTCTGATATGCCTAACTGTGAAACATGCGTAAAAAATAAAATGACTCAATTGCCTTTTAAAAAGTCTCATCGCGAAAGTACAAAACTTTTGGAAAACTTTTGGAAATTATTCATTCCGATATATGTGGACCGTTTCGAATTCCATCACTCGGAAATCATAAATATTTTATCACTTTCATAGATGATAAAAGTAGATATACTGTTGTAAAATTCCTGAAGAATAAAAGTGAAGCTTTGGAAAAATTTAAAGAATATAAATTATTCGTAGAAAATCAGTCGGGTGAAAAAATAAAATATTTTCAAACTGATAATGCTTCAGAATTTCTTTCTCATGATTTTTCAAAATTTCTAAGTGAGAATGGCATTGGAAGAAGACTTAGTGTTCCATACACGGCTCAGCAAAATGGAATTTCTGAACGCCAAAACAGAACGTACGTTGAGATGGCAAGATGTCTCCTCAGTGAATCGAACCTACCACATAAATTCTGGGCAGAAGCTATTTTAGCTGCAAATTATTTACGTAATAGATGCCCCTCCAGTGCTTTAAATGGAAGTGTACCTGTTAATATATGGACTGGAAAGCGATGCACAGTTTCGCACTTACGCATTTTTGGTACGAAAGTTTATTTTATGAATAAAACACCGGGAATGAGTAAATTACAGCAAAGATCCAGGCCAGGAATTTTAATTGGGTATTCAGAAGAGAGTAAGGCATATAGAATATGGTCTGAAGAAGATAA
>JABUQX010073093.1:12500-64574 GCA_015478945.1 Trachelipus rathkii
GCTACCATTGATACTTTCTAATAAAGAGTAATTTGCCTTAACGAGAAACAATACGCAGGTGTTTTCGCTAAAACACAAATCAAAAACACTTATCTCTCCAAAATCTCTTCTATCTGTCTCCGTCTCCGTCTCTCTTCTCTCTCTCTCTCTCTCTCTCTCTCTCTCTCCTCTCTCTCTCTCTCTCTCCTCTCTCTCTCTCGTCGTCTTCTCTCTCTCTCTCCCTCTCTCTCTCTCTCTATATATATATAATATATATATTATATATTATATATAATATTATATATATATATATATATATATATATATAATATATATATATATATAATATATATATATATATATATATATATATATATATATATAATATATATATATATGACAATAGCAAAATATATTTCTTATCAAAACATGTTTTATACTTTCATCTTTTTAATAATAATAACAAGTATCTGTGATTTATATGTTAAGTACTGTCAAGAATAGGAAAACATCATTTTTAAAAAGGTTAACACCTTCCTTATCTTGCTAAATAATAATAATAATAATAATAATAATAATAATAATAATAATAATAATAATAATAATAATAATAATAATAATAATAATAATAATAATTCAATAATAAGAAAAAAAATCGCTAACAATAATAATAATAATAATAATAATAATAATAATAATAATAATAATAATAATAATAATAATAATAATAATAATAATAATAATAATAATAATAATAATAATAATATAGAATTTGGAAATGCATTCCATACTCAATAATGTTCAGAGGTTCGCACGTTTGAAAAAGGATTTTAAGTATTTCAAAAAATAAATATTTTTGGAGCATATGGCTGTGGAATGAGGTGAATAAGGTGTAAGTTATGACTTGAAGGGATAAACCTTCTTATTTAGAAAACAAAGATTCCTTCAGCAGTTAAGAGGGTTCTCCATATCCTACACAACTTTTAAAGATGTTATCCATTTCATTTTTCATGGCGCTCGTGAACAATGGGAGAAAATTTTACTTAGGAATCCGTTTTGAGATTCTTTCTTGTTCGAATAATCGCATGTTTTGGGTGAATGTGCAGATTCCTCTTTTCGCACTACTCCACAATGCTTCATCCATTCATAAAGGAAAGGAAGTATCATTGATAATAATCATTAACAAGCATTTAGGCCATTTCAATTGTGTTAAAAACTCTTGACCTTTCTCGAAAGCTCATTTAACGGCGTTTTTTAACAAATTAAAATGTTTATTTCAAATGATTTTGATATAAAAAATGCTTTCCAAGACCTTCAGGACTTTATCTCTAAAGTCTAACTAAACCTTTGAAGCAAAAGCTGGAATTTGACTAACCTTCAACAAACATACCTATGAACTATTACATACGAGCAGTTAAGAATTCCGACTTTTTATCTCAAAATGTGAATTAGTTCGACTCGAGACGGAAGTCAATATTGTCTTTGTTGTTTTAGTGAAACTTACTTCGAAATGTATTGAAGAAAAAAGAATAATAACAACGTTTGCAAATAACAAACGGGCATTTAAATTAAATGTCAAATATTTCACTTGCTTCAGTTTCCCTAATACCTATTAACAAATGTCAACGTGAGAAAACAAACACTTATTACTTACCAATCAAACATGCACGCCCATAATATAAACACACACACACACAATATATATATATATATATATATATATATATATATACTATATATATATATATATATATATATATATATATATATATATATATATATATATATATATATATAATATATATATATATATATATATATATATAAGAACTACTCAAATCTATCAGTTGGAAAACATGCTGGGAAAAACAAAAAAATTAAGTGTATTCTTAAACCAACCACACTAGATTATCAAAAATATTCTATGTGAATGAGCAGTTTCGCAGCTTAAAAGAAAAACTGGTGAGGTCACCAATAATAGAAGGAAAGAATCACGGGCTCGTGTTCAGGGCTGGAGAGACGAAGCTGGTGCTGAATCTGGGAAAAAAATAACTACCTGCATTGCAGATTTGCTGGTGTTGTACGCCTCATCTGCAAGGCAAGACCGTATCTCATTTCTTCTTCTTTCTTACCTTTAACATCCATCAACTACTTTCGTACCAAACATTATTCATCTACATTCTACAATATCCTCAAAACATTTTTCAGTACTTAATGGTAGCATAAGCTTCATAATCTCCAAATATTTTGATTACTAATAATCAATTCAAAAATGCTATTAAAAAATCGATTTTAAAAATCATTAAAAAATCGATTCTAAAAATCATTAAAAAATCGATTCTAAAAATCATTAAAAAATCGATTCTAAAAATCATTAAAAAATCGATTTTAAAAATCATTAAAAAATCGATTATACAATCAATATTGTGTAGATTAAATCGATAAAAAGGTTTTTAGTATCAAAGGTTCCAAGAAGGTAACTATGACATCATAACAATATTAAATTTACCTTGCATTTTACCTTACAAATTAACAACTAAGGCGATTGCACTTCGATATATTTTATGTTATTTTCTGGGTATAAAAGTATCGATAAAATATCAATAAACTTTCGATAGAACAGCGAAAACTTTCTTATTCTTAAAATGAAAACTGTAATTTTAAGTCAATTTAAACGAAACAACAACAGCAACAACAAAAATAATAATAATAATAATAATAATAATAATAATAATAATAATAATAATAATAATAATAATAATAATGATAATGATAATGATAATGATAATAATAATAATAATAATAATAATAATTTTCAATCTCTATAGTAGGGAATCACATGTAAAAACACATGTTAACCTTTACTTTTCCTCTCTTGCAAATATTTAAAGCAAAATACTACCACTCTAGCAAACCTTACGTCATCCTTTTGATACTTTTTGTGCAAAATGATTACTGAATCTCCTATGGACGAAATTTAACTAAATGTGGGGGGAAGGGGGCTACTAGTAGTGTTTACACCTCAAATGTTGAAACTATTTTCCGTTCCGTGATATATTGTATCCTATGTTAATTACACTATAGTGAGTCCACATCTATTATATTCTCTCCAGCTTTTTTACTTACTTTCCAAATAATATTTAACTCATATTTTTCCCTTCTCCATATTCCTTGATTTTAACCTGTTTGAGAACCATTAAACCCCATTATGCCCTATCTTCCATGTTCACACCAATGACTTCGGAGTAGTTAAATTCCTTTGCAGGCCCAACTTTGGCTCTGATAAAATTATCCGACTTTTGCTCTACAGAAAACCTTCCATCACTGCAGCGCTGCTTACATCTATAGCTATTTATTTACGCGCATGATTTACAGTTTTCAATCTTTATAATATTGTTATAGAAACTTTCAACTCACCGTTAGCGTATGTGTTTAAAGGATTTGACATCAATTTCACCTTTCACACGACCAGCATCTTCCACTAAAGACATTATTCATCTCTTCTTACTTACAACTTTACAACCACACCATCATTTTCTAGAAGTCACACAAACTTCTCTTTCTTCTTCTTTCTTACCTTTAACATCCATCAACTACTTTCGTACCAAACATTATTCATCTACATTCTACAATATCCTCAAAACATTTTTCTGTTCCTTTTATCCCATTATAAATCTTTCTCCTTCTCCAAAAGTCCTTTTTTTTTTTTTTTAAATATCCAAACTTCTTAAAAACTGTGGTCCGTTCTTTTAGCCCGTGGTGCTTCTAATCCAATTTTCATTCTCACTCTCATACAATTACAACAACAACAACATCAATAATAATAATAATAATATAATAATATATGATATAATAATTAATAATAATTAATATAAAGATTATAATAAAATATAATAATAATAATAATAATAATAATAATAATAATAATGATAATAATAAAAAATTTATATGCCGTCATTTTCCTCATATTAGTATGAACAGCACCAGAGTCTTCCATATTTGGTTGGTTCGAGCCTAAGTCTTTGCCTCATATGTACCTCAGAGTCTTTTCCATATTGGGGAAACTTCCATTCAAAATTTATACATTGGCAGACAAAACATTTTTTTCTTTATATATATAGGAACATTTATCATGTTAAATTTCAATACTAGAATACATTGATATATATATATTAATATATAAATAGTTTTATATTTATAAATATTATATCTATATGTATATGAGTATATATTAACACACACACACACACTAATATATATATTATAATATATTTTATATATTTCGTAGTGTATATCATTACTATTCATATTTCATTTACTATTCTATATTATATTACTATAATATATTATAGAAGCCATACTTTATAATAGCTAATTCCATTTCTCGTCTCAAAAAGAATTGCACCTTGTTCTATGTGTTCTTTAATCAATATAGGATTTTATATAATTATATATTATACTATTATATATATATATATATATAGTTATATATTTATATATATACTATATATTATTATATTACTATTAGAATAACTATATACTATATACTATGTTAAATTTATGCCTTTCCAATACTATATATCTAACGACTCTTAATATTAATATTACATGGTATTATATAAATCTCCTTCGCATATCAATATTCCAAAACACACACAATATATATAATACTATACCTAACCTTATAATATATATAGATCTATAATATATATATTATATACTATATATACTATTAACTATTAACTATATTTAAGTATATATACTTTATTTGAGGAGTTACTTTATATATAACTTATATTATAATATCCTCCTGAGGGGTGGAGGTATTAACAAATCAGTAAATTCCACAAATAAAATATCCACAAAAAACATTGAAAAACATCCGCAAATAGGAAAAACACTAGACAAACTACAACCAACAGACATATTAAAACACATACGAAAGACCACTCCAAAAACTGGGCAAGTAGTGACCGGTCTTCAGATAACATCTCCAACTATCCACACTAGGAAATATCCTACACTTATTCTTCCATTTAAGTACTATCATATACAACAGTTCCAACATAAAATCTCATTTCAATCACATTCCCTTCCTCTGGAGAAGCAATTATCATCCCAAAGTTAAAAACCAGGAAAAAGTCCCCCAACTCCTCTCTTCCTAGCCCATAACTTTCACTGCAGGTCCTACTATCCGAAATTCATCGACTATCCAACTTCAAATTAAAATAAAAAAAACCCACATCCCCAATAACAAAAGTTCCAACATCGGCTCAAAACACCATTCAATACACAACAGCTCTCACAAACATTATACAACCAGTAATAGAATAGCTTAAATCTCAGACCGTCACACAATAAATCTTTACTCATTAACAATTCGACATAACAAGGCTTTCGTACACAATCCCCAACACAATCTAATACTACCAAAACAATAATCAGACACATCCCCACTAACCTTAAAGGAATATTGGTTATCTAAACTTTCCCTTATACTGGGAAAGAACGCTCAAATACATTACAAACAATAAAATTCACGCACAAGTAAATCATTATAAACCGGGGTACCCACCAAGAGCAACCCAATTCCTACACTCTTCAACTATTCAATGCGATCTACCTCAACGCTACAAACAAGACCACACAAACAAAATACAACCTATACGCTAATGACATTACATAGCTACTAACCACATCACCAGAATTTAAATCAACAGCATTACCCTCTAACCATTACGATACTCAACCAATACCATGACTTCGGTTAAGGGACATAAATAGAATCTCAGCATACCAAAACAAATCCTCAATTACACTAATACACATCGATCCGTCACTTGGAACTATCACTCCCAAATTTCCCAGGATGAACAGTTTGATATCCACAATGAACAAAAAAACACCAAAAATTCTTTCAATGCCGTTTTCACCACATCCTTAACAGAACCGCATTGCAAATATAAACATAACATCTAGACAAACAGAAGGAAATTAAACACCTAAGAACCAACTGGCACTGACATTAAAAATAACCAAACAGATATTCAATCACTCATATACAAAAATTCATTTCGCCTCGTTGGAACTACGCTTCATCAATATTGGGCATCCGTTTATTAACGTCCAAGGAAACATAGAAAATCCTAAACAACCCAAACGAGGAAGCACTGCAAATATAAGAGACTAGAATCAGGATGAAACTACTAGACAACTCATACTACACATATAAGACACACAAAGATATTATCCATAAGTACAACAACTAGAAAATGATTAGGTAGCTGTGGGAATTTTTCAGCCAATTTTACGTGCTAAGACAGTTACACCAAACTATACCCCGTAATACACTAGACATCTCTCTAACCCAACGGAATCACAGAAAAAAACAACCTCCTGTCTTCCCAGCCCCATATTATACAAAACAAATACCTAAGTACTAGTATCCAACCCCCGTACAGTAAACAATTATCTCTATTCCAAACAAATAGGTGAGGAGCGCGACTATACAGAAATATCTTAATAAGAGTCAACTAAATAATAGTGACTAAAGGTCCTATCCAGAAATGCATCGTGAATTTAACTTCCATTGCCGTAGGACCATATTGAGTAACATCTTTAGAGCCAATAATGATATGCTACCACTCCACTGTCCTGTTTGAGTGGCACTCAAACTGTGCAACACAAGCTAAGAATAATAATAGTAATAAAACCAAACTGACCGACGATCAAATTATCTATCACAATGCACCAGGTTGAAAGCCAGGCCCATTGTGTAAACTGTGGTCAATCATTTTCTTCTTTACACCAGTTCTTCCATAATCATTAATCCCAGAAATACTGGGAATATTTATAACCCTAACACGATCATGTGGGGGGAGGGCCGTGCGGGCAGGGTAAATCATTATGATGGTGATGGCAGCCCTAGAGACCTGAGAAGGTGGTCAATGGGACGGGTGGCTGAGAAGCATGATATAGTATATAATATTATATATTTATAGTCATGTATTTGATATTATCATTATATAGGTTAATAATATATTAATATTATATATGTAATATATATATAATATATAATATAATATACGTATATATACCATATATATAGTACAAATTTAATATAATATAGAAAAGGTAACACGAAGTAGAGTAGGCGATATATATTTATAATATTTAGTTATGTAATATATATATATATTAGTATTATAATATAAGTATCAACCTTGAGTAATTAAATTTTAAATTGTTGTTTTTTTTTAATCCTTGATAAAAAAAAAAGCAATATTTAAATTAGAAAAATTATTACAGCACATATGAATATTACATATTATTATTAATTATTATTATTATTATTATTACTTAATTATTTATATTATTTATTACTTATTATATTTATTAATTAAGTATTCATGAGGTCATTCAGCAAGAGGAGTGCAGAAGAGGGGTGCACCTGAAGGGTTATGGGATTCAAAACCACTTGGTATTTTGTATTCAGTAACAATACTTGGTGAGTCGATCTCACCCAACACCTTTTCCCACACTTTTTTACTTGTGTAATTAATTTAACTTTAACTTCGACTTTAAAATAATGATTTCAAAATAGCGTGAAAATACTGATAATAATCTATGCATATATTATAAGAGACTTCGATAATGATGTAAATAATATATTTATAATAATAAAGTGTGATAATAAAAATTAATAAATAATAAGATAAATAAGAACCTTTATATGGCATAATAATAATAATAATAATACAATTTTATATATATTATAATAATAATAAATAATAATAATCAAATTAATATACTTAATAATCACATAATCAGAAGCTTGAAGAGTTCTCTAAGCTTATATTCTAGTCAAGAAGGCAACGTGATGCTAATTTTGTGGAGAAAATTTATTGGTACAAATAATATATAACCTAATTAAATAATACACTATATAATATATGTTAATTACGTGTATTAATGTATATAAAATATTATAGGGCACTACTATATACCCATATCTATCTATCTAACTAACTATCTATAGATATATTTATATATATATTGGAGTACGTACTATTATATCTATCATAATGGTAATAGATATTATTAATATATATATTATATATGTGATATAATATTTATCATATTATTGGCTTATAATATATATACATGTATCTCAATCCTGATCCATGGTTGAAAAATTTACATGCTTGGAATACATTTGCCTTCTTACAAGTCGTGATAAGGGAAAATGTATTTGGTTATGTCAGTTGCTGTGAGACATTTTATTATTTAGGAGAAAATGTACATGGAATAATTGAAGCTATAGCTGTTAGAGTCTGGGTTGAGTGGTGGAAAGAGAAGATCAATATTGAGTAGCAAAGGCGTGTCTCATTAGCCCTTTTGAATGGAGTGGTGGAATGCTAACTTGGAAAAGTTCGGTAAGAGCAAATAGTTGGTCGTTGAGATGTATGAGATGGGAGTAGAGAGAGAGACGATGAGAGAGAAGTTAAGAGACGTAGAGAGAGAGATGAGAGAGAAGAGAAAGAAGAGAAGGAGCAAGGAGAGGATGAGAGAGAGAGAGCCAAGCAGAGAGGAGATAGACGAGAGAGAATAGGAGCAGAAGACGGTCTTGAGTCGTATTGTTACGCCGCACTCGATTCGAGCCATGTTCAGCACGACTGAGAGCTATACGATGCAGATAGACGCCAACTAGATGTCAGTGACGCTGAAGATGAGGAGATGAGTAGATAACCTTTCCTAAACTTGAAGTAGACAGACAGAGAAAAAGAAAACTAACTCCAGAGGGTTCAATCTAAGGAGCCCAGGGGACGGATAGGTTTGAGTTGTTGGTCGTATTTAAAAGTGAGTGGATTAGAATCGTCGGTGGAGACGTATTCTCGAGAAGGGTTTTTATTTTTCAGCGATTCTACTGTTGGGAGAGTACACGCATGACTGGATGGTTGGTTTCTGTGCCTTTCTAGACGTGTGTTGGCGTTTGGGGTCTAGGCCTGATCTTGGTTTAAGCACTTGCCATCTCTGTTGTAATTGTTGTAGCGGGACGGGGCCAGATGGACTATCAAAACGTTGGGCTCCTGCTTATTAATGCCCGCTTCGCGGGTGTCGGGCAGCTTGCGAATGCGTGAGGCGACGGGGAGTTTCGGTAACCAGAGGCTGGGCGTTGGGAGATATCCGCATCGAAGGGATTATATTAGAAGTACGCCGTTGTGGTTAAATTGGAGTTTTTTGAGGGGAATTGGGAAAAACAACTACATGGTTTTTTCATGCCAATTGTAGAAAATTGAAAACGAAAGGTTATTGCCCCAAAGGGCAGCCATCCTAGGCAGAGGCACTTTGCTGTTGGGGTTGAGAAATCCTTTCAAAAATGAAATGAGTAATGAAGAGACATCAAATTAATAGAAATGAAGTGGAAAAAGAGTTAGGGGGGGGTAATAATAGAACTATGAGGAAGCACCACCATTTGTTTAGATTTAAAGATAAACAAATGCCGTCTACAACTGCTGCTAAAGAACGATCAGTAAGAGAAGAAAACAAAGAAGAAGTTCACAGAGAGAGGGATAGGCATACCGAAGGAGGGAAGCTTAGAAATTAATGC
Organism: Trachelipus rathkii; assembly: GCA_015478945.1. Taxonomy (NCBI): domain Eukaryota; kingdom Metazoa; phylum Arthropoda; class Malacostraca; order Isopoda; family Trachelipodidae; genus Trachelipus; species Trachelipus rathkii. The sequence goes on from JABUQX010073093.1 coordinate 22,090, forward strand.
TTTGCTTCAAAGGGCAGAAGATCAACCGAAAATGCCCAAGGGCTGAGGACCAAAGAAATCAGAGGGGAAAGGGAAAGACGATTGACCAGCAATACCCTTTCTTAGCAAAGCATAATTGGCGATAATCAAGAGATAAGGTTTTTAAGGATTGCGATCTTTTTATCTCTCTCTCTTTCTCTCTCTCGTCTCTCTCTCTCCTCCTCTCTCTCTCTCTCTCTCTCTCTCTCTCTCAATCCTCTCTCTCTCTCTCACAGTCTTTCAAAACTTTGGGAAGAACGAAGGTTGAACGATAGAAGAATAGTTTAGGTTTGAGAGGGGTCCATCCTCTTTTCGTCAACAGCTAAAAGAGCGCAAACTTCCAGCATAGGAAGGGAAAGGAATGTCGACAGTACATAGAAAGAGACCCCAGAGACAGGGTGCAAGCTCGGAACAACAAGTTTTGAGAACCACAGAACAACCACATTAGGGTCTTACAACTTCCCAGTGTTAAGCTCAGAGCGAGCGGAAATAACGTCTTTAGAAACAATTACAGTGTTAGCCATAAATGAATTGGAGGGTAATGGAGAAGGGGGGAGGGGGGATAGCAGCGGAATCGTCTAAGGTGGAATTGGAGGCAAAGGTTTGAGTCGAAAGGGTTCAGCTTTAGATGAGAGTGAAACGGCAGTTGTGCCGTGCAGAAGGAGGACTATTTTTGGAGGATTCTCTCAGGTTAATCGTGAAGTTGCCATTTCTTTTTATTTATACAATAAAATATTGTCTGTAATATTGTTTTATGATGATATAGGAGAGCCAACTCCAGTGTAAAAAGAACGTGGTTATGAGCGTAAGAGGAGAGAACCATTGGGCACTGGAGAGCCATGGGATGTACCCTAACACTCCATATATGCCCAATGGGAGTTATTTCGTCACTTCGGGAGCGCTACATATCTCCCCCCACATATAATATATATATATATATTATATTAATATATATATATATATATATATATATATATATATATATATATTTATATATTATATATATATATATATATATAAATATATATTATATTTATATATATATATATATATAGTATATATTATATATATATATATATTATATAATATATATATATATATATATATATAAAGATCTTTCATCCGTATCTAGTAGTGCTAACAATAGAGCGAACTTCATTATTAATTATCTAGTTTAAAAAAACCGGATATAAAAGACTTGGGCATGGAAACGGGAGGGGGTGCGAGGGAGTTAGGGAGTGGTCAGGGTGAGGTCTAAAACAAAATCTGACATTGTTCATTTAAACCCCTAACCTCTAATGTGTTTCCTAATTTTTCACACGAAACCCCCCCTCTAATTGAACACCCATAATGTTTCCCGTCCCAATAGAAAGGAACTCAGTTCCCAAAATGGGACCCAAGACCATATGCGATCGAGAAATGTAAGAAGTGAAAACATTTAAACGAGGATCTCTATAAAAAGAGAAAAAATTAAGCTAAATACCAAGAGAACGCAAGTCATTCATTTTTTGTTCCGGTGAGTTACAAGGACACCTTAACAAAAAGAAGAAGAAGAAGAAGAAGAAGAAGAAGAAGAAGAAGAAGAAGAAGAAGAAGAAGAAGAAGAAGAAGAAGAAGAAGAAGCAGAAGAAGAAGAAGAAGAAGAAATTGTACCAATGAGAGACAAAGATAAAAAGAGAGTCAAATAAAGATAAGAAGATAAGAGATAAGGAGTAAGAGAGGAAAAGAGAAAATCATGGCACTCGACATTAAAATAAACGTCGTAAAGTGCCACCCAAAGCGCTCAAAGTAGTGCCAAATAAGGAGGTAAAATCACTCATGTCCTTCTGTATCAATTCGGAGAAGGTCAGGTCACTTCGATAAGGAAAAGTGCGCTGGAAGATGGAGGGGGGGGAGGGAGAGGGACAAACAGTGCCACGAGCATCTCCATTCAAATAAATTCATGAATGGCCAATTACTCAACGATAAAATATACGTTAATAAATACCCATATTGTTTAATATATTATATATTATATATAATATATACTACGGACTATATATATATATAATATAAATATATATATATATATATATATATATTATATATTATAATATTGTATATTTTCATCCTGCAGTGGATAGACAATGGCTGAATATATATATAATATAATATAATATATATATATACTATATATAATGATATATATATATATAGTATATATATATATATATATTATTATATATTTATAATAATATAATTATAATATATATAATATATATTAATATTTATATATATATACTATATTATATTATATATAGTATATATATATATATATTATATATATATACTATATATATATATATATATTATATATATCATTATATATAGATATACTATATATAATATAATTATATTATTATATATATATACTAATATATACTAATATAGTAATGATAATTATTATATTTATAATATATTATATATATATATATAATATACCTATAAATATATATATATAATATATTATTATATATATATTATATATATATAATATCAATATATTATATATATACTATATATATAATATCAGCTGGTGGGTACTTGGCGCGATGAATCTGCGCAACTGAACTATTGCGCACTATCGAAACAAGTGGCGCAGGTTACGCAGATGTCAAAAAACATAGCACGTTTCAGTAGGCATCGAAAAAAAATTTCGCGCCACCACTCAATTACGCGACCCTCTTTTGAAAAATTGAAATATATTATGGTGTTTTCCAAAAATACTTTTTGGCGGTCATTTTTTTTATTTTTTCAGTCATCCATGGAAGCCTTAATTCATCACTTCAAACTTTATTCGCATTTAATCAGAATAAATGTTAATTTGATACACGCAACTATGAATATATATCTTAGTATTTTCTATTTATTTCACCAAGTGAAATTGCTTTAAATATTTTCCATTTCGTTCTGTTTTGCCTACCTTTTGGATAATTTTGTTATAAATCAACTTAGCTCATTTACTCACCCAAAAGCAGCGAACCGATGCGCATTACTGCCGTACGTTAAACAGAACTAAATTGAATTTTTTATTACTTTTTATGAATTTTAATTAGCATAGACAAATAATATTATCCTATAATTTTAAATACTTTGTGATCAGTTAGTTTAACTCAAACTGCAACTTACAGAATTAAAGTCCCTAAAATCACTGTCTATGCTGAAAATACTTTCGTTAATTAGTTCTTAAGTTAGTGGTTACTATAAATTGAGTATATTTTTAAAATATTTATAATAATATTGTCGTAATCTTTATAAAGGCTACTAGCCTTAAGATATTGTTTAACCTCGGAAAGTATAAATGAAACATGCAGATTCTAAAACTTTTCATACACTTCTTTATCTAGTCACACAGGTAGCACTCACATAATATCCAAAATGTATTATTAAATTACTTGAATCATTTGAGGAACTAGAAACAGCTTAGATGAATGATTCTATATGCAGGTCATGGTTTAACGAATGAATATACTGACATGAATTGCTTGAATGACATTATTTAATTTATTTTTGTTTTTTATTTTTAATGATTAATTAAAATTTGTGCATAAATATCTGTTATTTTTTCTGATAAATAATAACTAAATATTATTATTAATTATTATTTAGTAAACCTCTTATTATTATTTAGAAATTAGAATAAATCAGTCCTAATATTGCATATTATTTGGTATCTTAGCTCTAATGAAAAGATTTTAAATTTGTGCGCGTATTTTCGCGCAGACTCTCTTGTTATACGCACTGCGAAAGTACTCCCACTGAAAGAGTTAAATTATAATTTCATTTGAGCCTGTTGCAATAACTCTATAATCATAATAAAACTGGATACTGTACTACTGGTATTTAATTTATTTTCTCTTTTAGTTTACAAAACAATAATAGAATACCACAAAATTGATTTTGCTTGTGTTTGTGTTTAAAAACTCATTTAGATTTCCAAAATTCTCTAAATGGATAGTTTTGTGAGTAAAACTCCTAGGCCTAGTAGGAGCAGGAGTATCTCTGGCGGCTCTACTATCAGGGCCAGCACACCTGTGGTACCAGGAAGAAGAAAGCTTGCTCCAGGAAGACACAATCTCTGGAGGAAATGGCTAGTGAGGTTAACAATCAGCTTAGCCAGGAAGTCAATGAGTTGAAAAAGGCCATTAAAGGTCTTGAAAGGAATAGACAGTGTGATTATCAGACGCTGATTACTCTGTGATTATCTAGTTATTAGTTGATTACTGAATAAATATTTAAAAAACAACTAGAATGTTTGACTGTTTGTTGTCATTGATAAATGATAAGCTCATTTAAATTATTTCATTTGTTTCAGATTCTTTTTATTTACAAGATATCTAAAGACAGAGGGTAAGAAGGATGGTATCATGAGAGGGTCGTTCGGATAGTGCATGCAACAAATCTGTGGCAACCATGAATACAGTTTCTCTACCATATCTAAACATGGCCTCAAGAAATATTATGAGAATGCATGTAGTACAAATGTATGAGTATTTCTTAAATCCTTTGTACAAATTGAACTATTTTTTTTAATATATTCTGAGTCAGTGACTGTATTACTTATTGAAGATTTATAGTAATTTTGGGGGAGAGTTACTATCTGGAAAAATCTGTTTTAAGTCTCATAGATGACTGATTTGAACAAATTTCAAACAAATTTTTTTGTCGATATGCTCATTTATACGGACAGGTTAGGTTAAGTTAGTTTAAAGTAAATAGAATTGAAAAACTAGGCTGACATTAAAACCAACTTTTGCAGAAAGTGATAGAAACCTGTTATTTAATTTGTTTATAATTTATAAACAATATAATTCTATGTATTTAAACTAGGTGCACAAGGCCATGTTAGGTGACTTGATTGCAGCCATAGAGGGATTGAGTAGGAGATATCGTCCACCCCGTTCAAAGTCCAGGGACAATAACTTGCCCTTCAAGAGGGGCCAGCTGAGTCTCGAGGAGAGCTTCACAAAGAAGAATAAGATCAGCAATGCCCAGGCAATGAATGCATATGTGAGGTAGGTAATAATAAATTTTTAATTGTTTTTTTGCTACTATTTGAACCAAGTCTGAAACACAAGAATTTAAAATTTGCTTGTAGATATAAATTTATTGTCATATTCTTTACTTTCTTATCACACACTAGGTTTTATGTAGATATGATGCTGCCTCTAAGCATGACCGGTAACTCAGCATTTAGGGAGTTCACTGGAGGCATCTCAGACTTTCAACTCCCCTCTAGGAGAACCTTGAACAGAAAATTGAACAAGGTTTTCGATAAGACCAAGGGGGATCTTATTAATACACTCTACAGCCAAAAAACCATATCAGCAACTGCGGACTTCTCTTTAGGAATAACTGTCCATTATATTAACGACAACCTTCATCGAAAGAAAGCTACGTTATGCTGTCGAGAGCTGAAGGTAAAAAAATTATTCTACTAAAATTGACAGGAAACATTTTACATTTTATAATATATATATATATATATATATATATATATATATATATATATATATATATATATTATATATATATAATATATATATATATATATATATATATATATATATATATATATATATATAGCGTATATAATATATATATATGATAGATATATATATTATATATATCAATATATATATATATATATATATTATTATATACAGAATATATTATTATATATAGTATATAATATATATATATATATATATATATATATATACTCCTGGCTGAGACAATAAGTGACATACATAATGTGAATTCGGTTTAAGTGGGCAAGTCGCAGCAACTACAACCGATATCGGACGCAGCTACTGTGCGGCATTCCACCATTATAGAACAGAGGAGGTGGATGTTCAGTCTGATGAAGGCTATGAATTGGTGGTTGGCATGCCTACAGAATCCACAGCAGGCTAGTGGAAGCTGAAACTGAAGGAATCATTAAACTGCCACATCACCACCGCTGTGGGTAGGTACCTTACGTTTGAAAATATTTTTCATCAAATTAGCATAGATAATTAATCATTTGCAAATTTAATTAACACTTGCTTCAGAAACAAAATTCTTTTGTTTTTTCAGTGCTCATACCCTTAACCTTCTTGCAACAATGGACATAGCTACCGTACATGGCTGGAGCCAAGGGAACAGGTCCCCTTGGAATAAGACAGTGGCAAAGGTTCAGAATCTTTGGCACCTTTAAAATAGAAGATCTGTTGCTGCCAATCAAATCAAGATGAGGTAAAAAGAAAGCTGAAGACACATGTAGTTACCAGGTAAGACTTAACAATTATAATTTCAATATTAATTTTTAACTATTTTGAATTATGACATCAAATAGTAAATGTTAATAACTTAAAACATTGAAATGCATCAATTTTAACAGATGGAACTCATTCTATGACTGTGTGTCTTTGTTGGTAGAGGTTCTCAGCAAGCCCGGCTATGTGGAGTTTATCAACAACATAATTATTAACCAGGGGAAATTCGCATCCCCACTCAGTGAAATGAACATAAAAGTAATACATATATAATTATATATGGTATTGTTAAATCAAGATATGTAGGTAAATGACTAACTGTTGTGTCAGCTTGATATGGTTATAACCAGATGTTGCTTAGTTGTAGCCAATGTGACTGAGGTTGATTATAATTTATAATATACATGCAATTAAAACAGTTTTTATGGCTTTAATGCACTCGTTTTGTTGGAAGTTCGTAAGATATGGTTTAAATAAAATAAAATAAATAGCGTGTAATAGTGCAACATTTAAAATTTTTCTTATTTTCAGACCTTATCAGAATACAAGGCAGTGATGGACCCTGTGGCAACCTGTTTGGACAAGCTCCAGGGAGAAGACATGGCCTACATGGGAATCCTCCTACCTCAAATCCACCTAGTGAAGTATCACCTTGAGAAGCTGAGGGACATGTGGTACTCTCCAGCATGCCATAGCACCTGTTCAGGCCTTACTGAAGGCTTATGACAAGTGGTTCGCTAATTTTACAGTGGCATGAGAGTCCTTATGGTCACTTCCACCCACCTCCACTACACCATTAACGTCTTGGAGAGCACTGTTCCAGACATTTCGGCAGCTGTCAATGAGAGAATCGTCCCCGATTTGATACATAGCATCGGGTCTGAAGTAGAAGAGGAACAGCATAACTCTTCGGCGTTCATGGAGTCTACTGAAATCTCAGACGAAATAGACCTTCTTATGGGTAGTCAAAATAACTCTGTAGGTAGGCAGAATGAATTAGGTGAGGTACTTAAAAAAACTGGACTGCTGGAAGCGAACCAACAACAAGACGCCTCTCACCAAGGACATATTTCCCTTTCAACATAGGCAGGCTTGGGTAACCTTGTTTATAAAGTACAACACACCAATTCCTAGTTCTGCTGCTGTAGGGCGAATATTTAGTGTTGGTGGGGATATTTTGGGGCCAAAAAGGTCCTCCTTAACTGCTATTGATTTTGAGCACCTAGTCTTTATGAAAGGAAACATGGATCTCTTGTCCTTTGAAGAGGACATGGAGGACGAAGAGGAAAATCTGGATATTTAGTAATGTTTATTAACTTTTTTTTATTTTTAATAACACTTTATTAAAAATAAATGAAACTTTTTGTAAGGATATATAGCTTGTAAATAATGAAATTCTTGTTGAAGTTTGTGCATTTTCGCACTTAATCGCGCCAGCATTAAATTCGTGCAAGCGAATTACCTTTATCTCGAGTCCGCCGCGCACCAGCTCTTATATATATATATATATATATATATATATATATATATATATATATTATATGTATATTATAATATATATATATATAGTATATATATATATATATATTATATATATATATATATATATAATATATATATATATATATATATATATATATATTATATATATATATATATATATATATTATATATATATAATGAGAATAACCTTAGGGCCGTAAAAAAGACTGCAAGCACTCATTGCATGCCCAAGGAAGGTATAACCCTACCCGATCTCCCCCTTCCCTCCATTTTGTCTACCAACCCTCCTAGGCCTCCCTCCTCCATTAAAGAACTGTGAAATGCCCTCCACAAAGAATGTATTGAAGGTTATCTGTTAGCAAATATTCCCCAAAAATCCTCATTAACCACTAACTCCTTCTCTCTCTCTCTCTCTCTCTCTCTCTCTCTCTCTCTCTTCTCTCTTCTCTCTCCTCTCTCTCTCTCTCTCTCTTCTCTCTCTCTCTCTTCCGCTCCTTGCATCCACGTTGCGTAGGGAAAGAGTACTCCCTCCTAATCTCACTCCCCAAGCCATGCATGTTGTATATTGTCTATAAAGGCCAACAATCATACAAACATCCTCCAAATAAGGGTTCGAAAGAATTATGAAAAACGTAGGTCTAAACAGGTATAATTTTTTAACGTTTTAAGAAATTTTACGTGTAAAAATAAATCTGTACACATTGTACAAACACACACACACACATACAGATACACCTACGCACGCATATATATAAATATATACAAACCCGATATTTTAAATGACACAATTCAAATGTAACGACAAGGCAGTAAATATTTCTTGTATAATAACTGTAATCGTTTCATTTTTTTGAGATTCACCGAATTTTCAACTTAAATTTTTTTTTTTCAAAATTCTTTTACCTAAATATATGTCGCATTAAAAGCACCAATGTGGAATAACCCTCTAAACCCCATCAGCGGGCACGCACGCACACACACACACACATGCTCTCTCTCTCTCTCTCTCTCTCTCTCTCAATTAACAATTATTGCAGGTTACAAATAACAAATAAACAAATTTATTGAATCCAAGCCTAGGCTTAACCAGATCTAACGCATTCTAAAGTCCTTTAGAAAAACATGGAAATTTAAATATAAAATTTATATTTTTAAACACAACTCAGATACTATTCTAATTATATGATCTATTGCGCAATCTTGCAATTCAAAAAAAAATATTGTTATCCTATTTATTTTTTCTTTGAAGTAAATAAATTGGAACCTGTGGTTTGGGTTTTGGGAGACATTATATCTATTATATTTTAGCCAATCAGCAATATTAAAGAATGATCAATATTATAAAATGTTATGGAGTTTAGTCAAGTTTAGAAATGAATAAGTGATTTGTTTTATTTATATATTAATATGGGCATAATTATCATTTTATTAAACTATTTTACATACTATGATCTCTCTCCTAGATATATCTATCATTCTTATCAATTCTTCTTCTTTTATTAATTCTTTCTCTTTTAATTACTTTCTTCTTCTTATTTTATTATTATATATTATTTATTAGACTAATGGAGAGAAACATAAAAAAAATACTATATGCAAAAATCAGATTATCTTAATTATCTTATTATCTTATAATTAAATTTAACTTATTACTTTCTAATTCTTAATTATTATTATTAATTATTATTATTATTATTAATTTAATTATTATTTTATTAGTATTAGTCGTACTGTATAAAAAAATTAATTTTTTAATTATTTATAATTTAATTCTTTATTAATATTATATACATTATCATATTATTAACTTTTATATTTTATTATCTTACTAGTTTTTATTTTTATTTTACATTTCATATTATTATATGTAAACGTATCTATATATAAATAAAATATTGTATTATTAATTGCTTGTTATTTAAATCATTAATTGCTATTTTTATTATTATTATTATTATTATTATTATATTATTATTAATTATTATTATTATTTTATTATTATTATTTAATTATTATTTAATTATTTATATCTATAATATTATTTAATTTTTAACTCTAGATATACTAGTATATATACAGTTAAATAATCCTAATAAAAGATAATGGTTCGCTATTTATAAAGATTAAAATATTATTTTATATTATACATGAGTAGACCCAAGTTAGTAAAAGATCAGGAACATTTCAAAGAATTATATATAATATCTTTAGTGAATGAGTCAATAAAATCATTAGCTCATATTCAATAACTAGAAATTAAATTACAAATATATTTGAATATAAAATTAATATAAAAGAAGCTTTCATTGTTGTGGAATTAAAATTAAAATAAAATACAAATTATATTTAATGAATAATCTATATAATATAATATGTAATAATATTAACATTATATAATTTAAACATTTTATATATTAAATTATTTATTTAAGGTAGGGGAAAATAAATATAAAATAAATAATAAAAAAATTAAAAAATTAAAAAAAACAATACAACATCAGAAAATTCTTAATCATATTTTTACATGAAACAATATAATACGTAAATAAATTTTAATTAAAATGTGCATTAATTGATAATTTAATTAGAAACACACATTAAGATATTAATAAAACTGGTTTTTGATTAATTATTTTTAAGCTACCATACATATTTATTATAATCAATATATATTTAATAAATTAATTATACCATCATTATCAGAAGATTTATAATTACTCATTATAGTTATAACTGGTGATACTCTAGGACATGATTCAAAAAATAATATATTACTGAATAAGTTTAAATGACCGTATTCTTTAGGCAATATTTTTATTTTTTCTCAAAGGATATGATAATAATATGCTTTTGTTTGTCTTGTAGTTAAAATATTTGTTTTTTGCTTTTTTTTTTTTTTTTTCTTTTGCTTTTTTTTAATATATTTTAATATACTATTAATGTTACTGCCTTCACTCTCTCTGATCACTAACAATACAGCGGACATTCTGACTTCAAAATTCAAACAGTAATATGTATACCTAATACTTCATTTTTTATCGATCAGTAAACTAACGTACCATTTATGAATATATTCATTTAAAAATACAAAACTTTAAATTTCTATACATATTTTTAAGGTTTCATGACGTATCATATATTACTATAATAATTTTTATATAATCTTTTATTTATACTATCTAACCCCACACATCCTTGTTATTTTTATGACGATGACTCTACTATCTATATTATTCTATATAATTATTATTATTATTATATTTATCTATCTATTCTCTTCCATAGTATATTCTCATATATATATCTTATTATATATCTTCTTATTATAATTACTCTATATCTTATATATCTATATTACTCTATATTATCCATGTTTTATGTATCCATCATCTGTATAGTTCTTTTAGTATCATCTTCACATTATATCGTATATGACACAAATTTTAGCTTCTCACCAATGTTAGTTACGACGACTCCTACTCGCATAATGTAATTTCTATAGTTCTATGATAGTTAACTGGATAATGGTCATTCATACTTATCTCTTACGGCTCTCCCTATCTTTATAATCTCATACTCATCTTCTACTCTAGGTTGGACGAATACAGTATGAGTGGGAGACTATTGTATTCCCCTACCCTAATCCATCTCCTCTGTCCCCCATCGGTTATCTCGAGCCATCTTCCTCTACAAATGAAAATATAATCTGCTCTCTCCTATTTCTAGCCAACTCCTTATACATCCATCCATCACTCATAAATCAATATATCTCGCATAGATTAATATTCGTAACTATATTATAGATGGATATCTTGCTTTCGCTGTTAGAGTTAACAAACTGGAATAGATTATTTATTATTTATTATTTTTATTATTATTAAATCCACCCTTTTTATTCATTGCTGGATTAATTGCGTATGTTGGTATATTAAACTTTTATTTTTTATTTCACCTCTCATGATTCCCATATATTGTTTTTTTTTATTAATAATATACTTTAATATTTACATCTTTATAGATTAATATATTGTATTTCTACATTATTCTATTATTCTTAATTTTTACTTTTAAATATCAAATTTTGCATGGATAATGATTATTATTATTTCCTTTAGAGAGATACTATGTATGGTGATACTATTTATTGATTTTATTATTATTTACACAGTTTGAAGAATTTATTATATTGTAAAATAATAATTAATATTTGTAAATCTATAATAAAATATATATTTCAATTATATATAATAATATATAAATCTATAGTTACTGAAAATAATTTCCTATCAATACTAATTTTCTGTTAATATAAATGTTTATTGTGATAAATCTCAATATTCAATACTATAGATATTAAATTGTCGCTTAACGATAAAAAGCTTTATAGTATCAAATATAAATATAATTAATCAATTAAGTATATATTAAAATCGGAACAACCCAAATATTGGAGTCTCGAGTCAATAAATTGTATAGAGTCATATCCGTGGTAGATTATCAGAGACATATATAGCCATTACCGTCTACAGGTAACACAGCTAGCACTAGAGGGGGGTTGGAGAGAAAACACGTAGGTTATTTTATTTGGGAGTGAGTCAATTACCAAACACGCGCCTATTAAGTAGCACTAACCCTGAATTTTAAATACAACAACGAGAATTTCATCATACTAGTGAGTCTTTTCAAAGGAAATCGTTTGAAGTTTTTTCTCTATTCATTTATCTTAAAAATGGAAATCCAAAATTTCGATTTCAGGTCAATCAGAATTTTAAGTTTAAATTTTAAACACCCAACTAATAGACATACAATTGGATTTAATTATTGTGATTAACATAATCTACATTAACAATTGCAGTTATGATAATAATAATAACCTAAAACTCTATATAACTATAAGTATACAATAAATATTTATTTATTTAACTTCCACATATTATCATGTCTAACATTACATAACATAATACAATAAACTCACACTTATTAGAAAAAAGTTCATATTACTGAATTCTAATATAACTATATCTAACATGAAGGCGTTGCTAGTGTAATTGTTGTGAATTAGTTCAGATTAAATAGTAATAGAGTTTTGATTAATATAACAAATATAAAAAATTTCAAGGCTTAAGCTAAACTTGGAAGCTGCAATATATTCTAATTACTCAAGAGCATTAATACATTATTATTTTAACGCTAGAATATATCTATATATTAATATATATATATAAATATTATATATATTCATATATTAATATATATATATATATATATTAAAATATATATAATAATATTAATATTATATATATAATTATAGTTCTATATTAATATTATATATATATATATTATATTAATATATAGTATTTATACTATTATATATATATAATATATATATATTAATTAATAATATATATACTATATTATATATATATATAATAATATTAATATGTACTATATACTATAATAATATAAATATAATAATAATAATATATTAATATATATATATAAATATAATATATATTTCATATATATAAATATATTAATAATATTTTAATTTTTCTTAATATGTCCTTCATTTTAATTAGTCCATTTTTAGCTATTCTAAATTATATATATATATATATATAATATATATTATATTATATATTATATTATTAATATATAATATATATATTAATAATCTAATATACTATATATATATATAATATAATATATAATAATAATTATTATTATATAATATATCTATATATATATATATAATATATTTTAAATATATTATATATATAATATTAATATATCTAATATTATTGTACCTGGAAGAATAAACTTGGGTAGGCAGAGTTATAATATAATAATTATATTATTATATATTATTATATATAATATATATTATATATTAATATATTATATATATATTATATTATTATAATATATTATATATTATATATAATATATTTTTAAATATCAATATATATAATATATATATTATATATATCTTATATTAATATTATATAATATATATTAATATTAATATTATATATTTATATATATATTATACTAAAATATATATTTATATATTATAATATATATATAATAATATATAATAATATATATATATAATATAATATTATATATTTTTATTAATATATTATTAATATTATAATATATATATATATATTATATATATATATATATATTATATTAATATATAAATAATACTATATTATAGCTAAACTTGAACAATTACATTTTTCGACACACATATTTTCTCTTTTCACATAAAAATATAGACTGTGATTTAGTATCATGAGTGCATATTTGTATGAAACAAGAGGCATATTGTCGGAACATTAATAATGATACAGCAGCTAGACAAGAGATATCCTTTTTCAAATAGATCAATATTATCGACCACTATATCTGAAACTATTACTGGGTTCTGCTTTACCATTACCCTATTTTTTTATAACGCTCTCGTTGTTTATTAACTAGAATTATAAGTTAGTAAGTTTTATAAAAAGAGTTTTCTGTTTCTTTCAGTCAAGTATCCATAGTAAAAATTCCACACTCTATCTATGCATTATATTTCAATTAATTCTTATTAGATAGTGCTAAATACCAACTTAAATAAAGTTAAATTATAAAATTAATATTAGCTTAATATCAGGGGACTAACAATCCGGCGACGAGCCCAATCACGACTCTGGTAAATCGTCAGTGTAAGGTTGTTTCATCCCTTGGCACAGGTGGGCCACAACGCCATACCCGCTCACAAAACCCCGCCATTCTCTCCTCATGCACCTTTCTTCACTCCACACAACTCTTTTAACACATCAACCTGCTCCACCAGCCTAAGCCTGAACATATATGTATCTACTATATCTATTATTGGGTTGAGCATCGGTTCTGCTATTCTATCTACATCGATAAAATTTTGTAAGTGGTTATTGCAGTCCCAGAACTAGCCGCTCTTTATAAGTTGATGTCAACAAATCTGAAAGTCAACCGCTTCACGAGCCGGTGCACGGTCATATGAAGTTGAATAAATACAAATTCTAAAGATACGCGAGTAGGAGAGGCGTTTTTCACAACAATCACATTCCAACTTAATATCGCTATTTATATTGTACATCTGTATCTGCCCATTTTGTTTGTTTCTACCGTGTTTAAATTCTATGCTGCCCATAAGCTTCTTTTTTCTTTTTATATCAAAGATGTTATTTAATTTATTTATACCTTTTGTACACTTAATTTTACAATTTTTAATAAACCCTTAAAAAATTCGTCTGGTAAACATCTAAAACACAGCACAAACATAGTAGAAAAACAAAAATAAACAACACCCTGATTACTTAAACAGTTAGAAAATAAAATTTAATTAGAGAAGAAAGTATATAATTAATAAAAGATAAGAAAAGTGGAAAAGAACCTATTTTTTATTTCACCTTATAATTAATAAATAGGGTATACTTATAATATCTTTCTTCTATTTAGTTTATAATACTTATGTCTTTAAAATTTACTTATTTTTGTATCTAATGTTAATCTTCCCTAAGTAAGTTGTAATAAGTATGAAACATAATAATAAAATTTAACACTCATAAATTTCCATGACTTTATTTAATCATCATAGCGACTAATAAAAAATAGAAAGTAAAGATTTAATAATAAATTAGAGTAGTAATAAATTACACAGAGAACGATAAATAAATCATAAAATTTATAGTTATAATGTGATGCACTATAATAAAATTATATAAAGTAAATATAAATAGTATAATAATAATATAATTATCATGTATTAATATAACTATAAAGTAGAATAGTATCATGCAAAATATTTTATTAATTAGGAATTGATATGTCTAAATATTAATAAATGGTATTTTTATCATAGGTGACTTTGGGATATAAGCGCGCTAACAGTTAAAGAACTCCAGCCCAACAGACGGTTTGGAGATGTTCCGTGAAATTCACAGCAGACGTATATAGCAGTCAGAAATAGAAAAAAAGTAAAGGCAAATCGTCAAAAGGTAAAAGACACATCTCATTCACAAGATTTATATAAACCCTTATACGCTATATAGACGGAGAAGTGACCAGGACTGAAGGATACCATTCATGCATGTTCGATTATACAACATAGATAAGCCATGATCAGTGTGCGGTATTTCAACTACCTTTGTTATTAGCTGAGAGTTACAAATCCTGGGGGCTCCGTATCACATTATTGAGTCTCGCTGGACAACTAAGGTAACAAGAGCAGAAAAATAAAAAATCATAAATTAATAAAGACTCTTTGAAGATGTAGGAGGCCAAATGAATCATCAGAGTCGTCCCTGTACTTTAAAAACAAAAAGTTGTCTAATTTGCGGCAATATTCTCACCAAACTAAATTCTATGGGGAACGCTTATTTGGACCTTTCGAGATTCCCTGGAAAGTATCGTAAACTAAAACTTTTCATGATGGAGTAACAAGCAAACTGGTGGGATATCAGAATTGCTCAAATAGTAATCTCTAGAGGAAAGTTCTAAACGAGAGCACAACAAGATATTCAGAAGATAGTTCAGACGGTATATGAACATATAGGAGTCATTTGGAGTCTGGAAGTTTCATTAGTTCAGTTAAGATTTCGGATATTATTAATTATTATTCAGATGTTAATAATCTTCTTGTAAATTATAATAATGTTAAATTATGAGTCATTATTGGGAATCACATGAGTTAAAATGTATCTTGAGTGCCAGAGATGTTATCGAGTATTGAATGTCTAGATGTGTTTCTATATGGTAATTCAAGTGAATGTTACTTGATTATTATAGTCATTAATTATTATTATATGATGCTATTATTAGAGTTATTATAGTTCAAATGCTATGTAATTATGAGAATCTTAGCGAGTGCGAAAGATTATTTATTGAAGTTACCATGATGGAAAGCTAACCAGTGATAAGGGTCACAATAAAGTATGAACGTATAGTAGAGTATCTGGAGAGTCGGAGTTTTATGAGTCAGAGCAAGTAAGAGGAACGACAGCTCGAATGATTACTATAAAGAGCATTAATTTATGAAGGCAACATGACACGCAGAGTGTATTGTCGGAAAAATAGTCCGTCATCTTGCACTCTCGACATTCATTCATATCCTCTCGCTAAGTAAAGGAATTAAGCTAATATTTTAGATGTGATACTATAGAGAGATGCACTTTCGACATCTCATAGCTTAAATGAGTTGTGACTATAAGGACGGTGACAGGATGCAAAGTATAAAACTTTCCTTGAGTAGATTATTGTCCTAACGAAGGGAAGGTCGAAAGAGTATTAATGAAATGATTTTATTAAGCTATTGTTTATGTAATATAAAATAAATGAGAATTGATCATGTGACATAACTAGACGAGTGGGAATTGGTCGCATACAGAATAGACACAGATGATCGACGTGGAGCGTAGCACCTATATGCTCAAGTTTTCACATTGATATGCACTGACCATGTGGTGATGTGCAGAAGAATATTTCCAACCACCCACTGATACTCTCCTGTATTTGTTAGACCCTGATAAATGAAAAGAAAATGTAATGAAAGCTTTACAAACTCCAAAGAGTAATAGATATGTCAAAATCACAATCATATATATAGATATATAAATCTATATATATATTATATTAACATATTATAATAATAAAATTATTATTAATAACATAATTAGTACACCTTAGTAGATTATTATATTATAAAAATATAGATTGAATAATATTAATCTTTAAAACAAAATTAAAATATAGTTTATTTCAACTGACTAATATCAGAATTTATATAGTTCCTATTTTTTGTTCTCTATCTCTTTTATCTTTTTCCTTTTCAGATTTTTTGGTCCTAAAATGCAATATTAGTCTCATTTCTCTTCTCTCTAAAAATTTTCATTAGGGTTATTATGCTAATTAATTATTCATGTAAGGATATTAGATAACTAAGAATTATTATTAAGATTCGCACTACCCGGAATAGATAAATTTTGTTAAGCTCTGGAGCCATTCATGTTAGAGTTTACTTAGAATAATACTATTATATTATTCAGTTCACGGGTGAAGATAGAGTTTCATGGGTCTTGGTCAGATAGTCAGACGATATGGTTCCATTGAGGATAGTAAAACCGACAGATCAAGTTACTCATAAGTAGTTCTACTCTCTTGTATATTTATTACCCAGTAGCTAATATAATCACTCTGAGAGCGAATATTTAATATCATGTATTATTAATTATTACATAGTTTATAAAGGTAAGCAGGACTGGGATCCTACTTCAGATTATTAGTTAATTAATTATTAAATTTTTTTTATTATATTATTATTATTATGAAATTTAGATCAAGCGTCAATTTTAACGTACTTTTAAAGACAGAGAGCTGTAGATATTAGTGTGGTTTTTTTTTACTCTCACTTGCCTTGCGTAAATAAAACTTTTATCGAATACAAGTAATATGACCTTGCTTTGTCTCAAAAGAGAAAATCTTATATAGTTTGCGGAAGATTTACTTTCCTAAGGAAAGAGAAAATAGTAGGATCACTAGCCTAAGTAAATCTCCTCACAAATGCTAAGGTTTAATATGACTACTAAATGGGGAATATATTTGACCTGTAATAACTTCAGGCCTGATCACGCCATTTCTCTTGTACAATGGAGTGGACGTATATAAATCGGCGCTGTTGTACTTATTTACAAGCTTTGGTTTGCTCCTAACGGAGCAAAGTGTGAAGAATATCCCAAAAAGGGTCAAGATGTTTATAGAGATCGGCTCGCAGCCTGTAAGAACTATTCAGATCCGAGTCCGCTGCCAGCAGGCTCTCCTTGCAAAGCCGAAGCAGATGCATGTCCATATTCCGGCAATTACGAAAAAGACCAATAATTCAGAGTTGGCACCACCAAAGCTGTTCATTTTCCTAGCTGATGCACCCGCTGCTTCTGAACCGCCTCACAGGTCAAAACGCCGATAAATAGGCTAAAAAAAACAACACAAATGTTAATAAGAGAAGAGAACTTTGTGTAGATGACAACAAATCTGTGGTGAGATGGAAAAGGGCAACTTTGTGAACGGGGGATTGGGTTATTCACAACCGTGCGACATGAGTCTGTTATGCTTGTTTGTAAGCTTTTAAAATTAATTTACAGTAATAAGAGAAAAGAAGATAAAAAATCTAATTTGGAGTATTTTTAATTTTCAAGTAAGGAGAAATTGAAGGCTTATGTCAGAGTAAAAGAATACACTACGGGCAAAATCCAAAATAACTGATGTGCCAGCTGCTCAGAAAAGAGAGAGAGTAGTTCAACCGTAAACTCTGGGGTTTACTACAGCGAAGGATGGTAAGCTCTTTGACATATAAAAATATGTTAATTTTCGCCGACTTTATTGGAAGAGATGATAAGTGGTGGCGAAGTACAGCACACATCGGATTAGGAAGAAGAAGAGACTCACAAGCGCGAGTTCTAAGGGCAGCCCACTCGATCAACGAATTGGAACGCCTTTTTTCCCCCCCTTCCCACCCCCTAAAAAATTGATTTTTTTGCCATTTTCAAAAATTAAAATAACTATTATTCCACTAATCGTCAGCGTGATATCGGGAGAGAACTCAAATATGTTTCTATCTAAGCGAGTACAAACACAGCTTTCAGCCTAGTACTGACTTATTGTTGGCTCCAGAGGTACATTAATAAGAGCTAAGATGGAGTATTTTAAACCATCAATAAATGCCTCAGGAGATCTGAAAAATTCCCCAATTTCGAATAAAAATTCGGGGACTCACTCGATCCTTACCAATTATACCTCTTGAAAAAAGCTACAGCTATTTACACACTGGACATATTCCTAGAGCTAGATGGGGGCTGCACCGGCTGGACCGAAGATTCAAAGTAGTCGTATATCTCGAGAGAGAGAGATACACTTAAAGCATTCATCATGAGGTTACGATCTAAATTTCGCAAAGTACACTCACTTATCGAATGTCTATGAGCTACCAATGCAAGTTTTTTCCAGTTACAAGTGCTAAGAACGCTGTATTTCATACATCAACACAATCTAATGAGCTTGAGATCTTGCTTGGGAGTCTCTAGATTTTCAATATATCTTTAGCCGAGAAGTTTTCAATTTGGTCAGCTACACATGCTTCTGATTTTGTAGGAGATAGAGAGAAAATAAGTTGTTGTCATAAAGGAGATTTTTTTATCTCTTTAGAGCAACATATACAGTCAGGGTATAGTAAGTGATCGGACCCAACTGGAGTACATGAGAAATCTATAAAGCTTAGGAGTTAGTAAATCACAGGAGGAGACGTGTGCAGGTGACTAATTGTGTGATGAGTAGAGGCCATGGAATCTAACTCATTATTGTAGATGTAAATTTATAAAGCAAAGAACGGTTTTAAATTTTTTTATGATTTTAATGCAAAAAAAAAAATACCTTATTAAAATTTATGAGAATGTATACAAGAAATAATTATTTTGGTACTCTGGAAGGAGTAGTATTATTTATGTAAATTGAAAGTGAAGTTATAAAATTTTATTTTATATTTTATTTTATATTTTTAATTTGAAAATTAAATGAATTTAGAATAGAAAGAAGAGAATTGATTCCTTGAAACATATCCATCTCATAAGTATTAAATTCTGTTAAATTATATACTGTTAAATTTTGACAATATCCAGGGATTAGTGAGATTATTTTAACACTTTCAATCAAACTTGCGTACCTAATTTACTCTTATGTGAAATTAGAATGAGTTGATTATTATTATAGTGTAGGTGAGTTTATCTTTAAATGGTTATTTTATTCTAAATATATAAAATTTGATTCCTTCATTACTCTACTCCATTATCTCCTACAGGTTTAATTGGAAAAAAAATATATAATTAAAGAGTAAGATTTTTTTACAACCACTGTATTCTGCAAATGCACGAGGTGAGGTAAAATTATAATTAAATAAATAATTTAATTAGTAATAAATAATCAAAGTAATAATGATATAATAGGTAAAAAATCTATACTTTATATATATTATCATTATTATTATTATTATCTAATTATTATTATTTATCAATTAATATTTATATTTTATGAGATAAATATAATCTATTATTATCATTATTATATATAATTATTATTATTAGTATTAAAATGATACATCAATTATTGAATGTGAATATATTAATATAATAATTTACTTTTTATAATTAATATGTTTTCTTATGAATTTTGTTTAAAAGAAATAAAAAAAGAGTATTATATACAACAATTGTAAACATTAATTTATTGCCAGAAGAACTTTTATGATGTTGCAATAAATAGAATTTTTATTTCCTTTAAATTTTTTAATTTGTTATAGAAATTTTCTTTCATTAAATTAATTTTTTGTAAATTTAAGTTGTTAGTGTTATTTAACGTTTAATATTTATCTCATTTTTAATGAGTTCTTATGAAATTGAAGTACAAATTTTTTATATTTTTATTACCAATTTATATATATCTTCATCATCTATACTTTAATTACTAAAATTTGCTTTAAGTAGTTAGTTAAACGTGTCTCCGCCCTTTATATTTTAATTAATTTTTCCCTATATTTCATTATTTAATACGTTTCCTCATCTGTTATTTTTTATGATGATAAATTCCCTTTTCGTTAAAGTTATTCTAGTTTTTTTTAAATAGAGTTAATTATTAAGCATGCATATGTATATAATATATGCATTACTCCATTTTTGCTTGCATATCCATGTAAATAATTGGCAAATGTAATCTTGGGCTCCATAAGAATACCAAAAAACTCTAATTTATTTAATTACTACTTCATATCCTGACCGCTTTAACTAAACCCTGTCACTTTATTAATGGCTCCATTAGCTGTGAGCTGCAAAATCATCAAATCTTGGTGAGTCTTTTGTGAAAAGTATCAAACCAAAAAAGATTATGTGTTCAGTAGGCACACTTTGTGCGAGTTAAGTACGAAAGTCAACCTCCACATTCGATTCTAAACTTGTGACAAATATAATTGGGGTATATTTATTTTCATTAAATATCGGGGGGACTAGGCTGGTCGACAGAAGGTCCTGTCGTTATAGATACTTGACATGAAGAGCAACCAATTAAAATAATTACCACAATTAAAGTATTACACATTTTGAAATTCGGTGATGGAAACCAAATAAAAAAGAAAAAAAGAAGAAGACCGAGGGAGAGCAGTTCACAAAACAAGGAGCAAAGGAACAGCGACGAGGGGGTAAGTATTAAGTTCGTTGGGTTACGGTTTAAGGTTGGTAAGGTTAAGCGCCATAGGAGCGCTGCCAGTACAACCGCCACGCTTCCCATCTTCATTTACGTCGATCTCCCACTGGAAGCTCGTCCAGATTTTGTAGAGACAACAAATACCTCAGCGCTGGATCCACTTCCGGAAAGGGGTAAAAAAGAAACTTACAGTCATCATCCCAAGAGTGGAAAATTGGTAAAGTAGAATTAATCCCCGTATTATTAAACTGTAATATTGTTTGTGTGGGGCCACATCGGAAATTATCTCTAACCAACACTTCGGTCCATAATACACACCAGATATTCGTAGGTATCATTGTAACTATTGACTCAATCATCACTATCTTTTTCTTTTCGAGATAAATTATCACACAGCCGGTCCGTTTCCTCTACATAATCCTTCTCAAAACACTATCACAATATGCGCTTAAACAAATGAACTATGCTATTTCATTAATTAATCATAACCTTGGGTGAAAAGAAATGGACAACTACCACATGACAAACCAATTCACTCAACATACTTTCATTTTGATCGTTAATCTTCTCATACTTCTTTACCGAGATTTTGCCTTCCCTCCTTCTTCACATCACAACACCATTTGAAATTTATATACAAGCGCCTTAAAACGCAGGTTTTCAATTTAATTTGTCATCAAACAAATCTCAATGGATGACGTCATCGTCATATTTCTCAGTTTTTATATAATTCCATTTCTCAATCTAGCATGCGACCTAACGAGTATTGTGTGCATTATTGTTGCGCCTGAGAGCACATTGAATGCTCTTTAGATCTATGACCTTATCTATATTCCATTTACCTCTAATAGTTCACTATACATATGTATTAAAAAAAACATATAAACTACATTAAAATGTCTGTTAAGCAAACTCAAGATATCATGGTCGTATGATGTCTTTAAAATCAATAGATAAGTAAACTCGAATAAAGACGGACACCACTCTACAGATCTTACCCAAGATCATATTAACATTCTATCTGCCAAAATCAACGATTTCATTGTCACCACCCCATTTCCAAGCTTCACGTGTGCTATTTGCCACTGTTTCAAATCTTTCCACTAACTTATAAATATAAAAGATAAAAAATAATACTTACCTTAGCATTTTCGAAATAACACGTAGGTCCCCCTTTATTACATCCTAGAGCCACATTTACATATACCCTCATCACTTTGGTGTTTTCAATCTTATTTCCTGAAATTATTCTTTAAACTCAGACAGAAATACATTTTTATACTTCCGAGGACTTGTCTCATCTATATACTCTAACATCCCAACGTTTAATATCATCCCTATTAGATAGAGCTGTCCGTTTTCACCAAATACTCGACTTAGTGTCAATTAAAACCAATAATTACAATCTTTAAACTCTATTACTAACTAGAAACAGTAGAGGATTTCATTGTGTCTCCTAACAATACCCCCGTATTGTCCCAATTCTTGTAGTACAAAAGCTATAAATAGACGATCACTTGCACCCCAAAAATCACTCTCTCTAAGCTACCACAAATTCCTCATTCAACTCAAACATCTTCAGATTCGCATTGCACACAAACCAACAATCATTCGGCATAGTAAGCCAGTGTCTACGGAAAAAGCGACACCCCTACGTGGGCTTCCACTCATCTCCGCACCTCCCTCCCATAAATAACCATCATTCATAAACACGCATATAGTTAATATCCTAGTCACGTCCCTACCTTCAATTCTTTCATAACCCCAGTCCTATATAACAAATTGAATAAACAAGAAGACATAACAAACAACCGCTCTGGCCAATATTCACTCCGCTATTAATAACTTTTTTAGCAATATAATAAATTGTTTTCGCAATCCCACCTTTCTTTTTTCAGCTCCAATAGGTTCAAAATAATACTTTTCCACCAATAACTCGTGCTTTTAGTTGTGGCATATTCTTATCAGTAAAACAAGAAAAATTCCAGCCAATTAGTTAAAGCCTAGCTACTACAGCCATACTCAACTTAATATCTCTTGTCCAGTCACTAAATACCTAGGGATATACATATACTTTGAATCTCACATTTCACAGAAGTATATCATATATACCATTACACTAATTAATAGGTTTATATATATATATATATATATTGACCTCAAGTTTCTTATCATGATCTGGAATGAAGAGCCTATTCTCTCATTATTGATATAAAACAATTATTTTAAATCATGTCATATCTTCCCTACCTAAGAAATCATTCAAATTTTTAACCACACCTTATAACTTTATTACTTCTAAAACTCCTTTTTATTCTTATTGCTTTGTGCTAAACTACATCTTGCATATCAATGACCTTTCTTAGATAAGAGACGCAAGCTTGTGAACAGTATTCAGTTAATTTCTTAATATAACTTAAGCTTTCTTGTAGAAACAATAATTTATAATTACCATTTGCTCTAATTAAATCTTCTAAACTTTGCAAGAACACTATAAGATTATTAAAAATAAACATGACCAGGTCCTTTTCTTTGTTTACAGACTCCAGCTATTTCATATTCATGTAATTAAAATTCTTATTTCATTTAGCTATTTGAAGAACACTTAGAAGAATATTTGATATTGAAATTCATTTACCACCTTTAAGCCCAACAGGAATTTAATGCAGACTAAAGTGAATTTTTTAAATCTATCAAAGTTTCCAACAGAAGTGGCTAATTTAGTATTACTAAAAAAAATTAAATCCTTTTTTAATTTTGAAGTTTTGTAATCTCTTAAGAGCAAAAATCATTTTTAAGTAGGTGTTTGCATTATTTCATAAGGATTGAAGCATTGGGATATATAAACGCGTCTGCATACGCAATGCGAGCATATATCCACATCTGTGCACTTGCTTGATAATAAAATCACATATATTCCCTAAGAATCTACCTTCAAGTCACTTTGACTAAGTAAGTTTCTTGACTAAAAGCTATCAGAGTTTGATCGAATTGAAAAGGTTATAAGAGGTGTTGATCTAAGGTGCAGTCTCTTGAGATGGATAATCTTGGGGGCTTATTATGAGAAGAATTGATAAATAAAATGAGAATGAGGGTTATCCACGGGAAGTTGTGTGCATTTGACAAAAGTAGTAAATAAAGTGAGTGTGTTAATGTGGGTTTTTGGTCATTTTGGAAGGATGGATGGTAGTTGATTAGTTAAATGGTTGTATAGTGTTGTGTGTGTCAGGAAGTGACTGGCTGGGATACTGAAGAGTGTATGGAGTCAGTAATAGAGTGATTGAAAGAATGGAATGCGAGTTTGGTTCAAGGAAGAGGAATAGTGCATAATAGAAGTAAAGGCGTGGTTTTGCGAGCTGGCATGGTTGTGGGCTTTGTTCCAGGGGATGAACCCCTTTACTCTGACAAATTTCTATTCGCAATGGGTGGAGAGCTCTTAAGATTGATTTTTTGGATTCTACAGGCCTTCGTTACTTTAAGGTAGGTACGGGGGGAACTTTTTTGGTCGATTTAGATCATGTTTTCTACTTAGAACTGATTGTTTCCGGTGCACTGTTTGATCACACCACCCTTAGTCTGTGGGGAGCCGAAGGAAGGCTGATGATGATAGGATTGGTAAATGGTGTATAATAAATTTTTGAATTTATTTTTTAGAATTTTCTTTTGTTTTAAACATTCGTTTATATATTTTATATATATATATATATATATATATATATAAATATTATATATATATATATATATAATATATATATATATATATTATATATATATATTATATTATATTTATATATATATATATATAATATATATATATTCTTTCCTTTCTTTCTTCACCTTTCTCTTTGCCCAAGATTGGGGGTAAGGTGCTGTACAAGCATCGGGAAAAGAAAAAGCAGTAGGAGAACATTGCAAACGTCGAAAGGAAAGCCAGCCTTACCGCCCCCTCTTTGCCATTAATATTAGTGAGAACTCGTCCACAGACAGAAAATCCACCCTAGAGCATCATGGACCCGCGACGGGAACCCCTTCACTATGTTATAAAACGTCAATTTGTAAGGGTGTTCATTCCCCCCTGGCCCGGTGGGGCCACAACCATGCCCCCATTTACAAAACCCCGCCATTTCTCTCCTATCATTGCACCTTTATTCTCGCCTTCATCCCAAAATCACATTTCTCTCCTTCAGGGGCCTGTAACAACCGACTCAATTCCACTTTCTCTTCGGGTCTCCCAGCCGGTCGATCCTCACATTTGTCTCTTCCACTATACATCCGCTTAACCAACCGGCTATCATTCATCCTTTCCACATGACCAAAACCATTTCAATATACTTTCATTTATTCTCTTATTAACCCCCTTTCTTCACACCACACCATCCCTCTAATTAGTTCATTTCCTCAT
This sequence comes from Trachelipus rathkii, assembly GCA_015478945.1. NCBI lineage: Eukaryota > Metazoa > Arthropoda > Malacostraca > Isopoda > Trachelipodidae > Trachelipus > Trachelipus rathkii. Next base: position 48,577 of record JABUQX010073093.1, read on the forward strand.
TTTATTAATTCTTTTCACAAATAGCATGCCCCCTAAGGATTGTCCATCTAACACATTGAACTTTAGATTTTATACTTCTTATCCCAGACCATAGTCCTCACTACCATTTACAATAACACAGGTAACAACATTTACCAAGGATTACCTATAGCGCACCCTCAAAGACTTAGTTCCCTACATTCACCAGCGATTTAATTGCACCAGCAACCCTTCCTACCATTCACAAACTTTCCTACTACACTCTGCATGCATCACTTTCCCTTCTCATTCAACACATTCCCTAAATATTTAAAACTCAGACACTTGCTTCCAGCTGCTCACCACCTAACATAACTTCACACTTGAGGACTGTCCTCACTCACAACCCATAAACCTTACTCTTATCTCGTTACTTTCAAACCCCTCCTTTACATTACCCCTGCCAAATCTCTCTACCAATCCTTCTCAAACTCTCTTCCAGATTCGCCACACAGAACCCAAATCATCCGCATATAATAGGTAGGGCCACCCCCACCACTCCTCTTCCATTCTCCATCATTCTAACATCATTTCCTGCCATCCCCCACCTCGATTCTTTTCATAACCCCTCCATAACACACTTAAAATAAACCAAGGAGACATACACAACCTGCCTCACTCCGCTATTAATCCTAAAACCAATCACCATTTTGACACCATTTATTCTACACACGCTTTTCACTATCGTCATACATTACTTTTGATTTCCATTCAGAAGGCCTACCACCAACCACCATATATCACTAATTACCATCTCCCATAAAGCTTCCCTATTAACTCTATCATACGCCTTGTTGTAAATCCATAAACCTAAATACAATTTATTCTTCTTCTCCCTCATTTTCTCAATTCATTTTTTCCAATGTAAAGATTTGATCCCCACACCATCCTCTACACTCCTAAACGCACCTTGTTCTTCACCAACCAGTCCCTTCAGTCACTCGACGGCATCTTTCAACCAAAATACCAGGCATAACCTTCCCTACAAACACTCAATAAACTTATTCCGCCTATAATTTCTACAATTCCCCTTTTCTTCCCTACCCTTATATAAGGGGTACTATAACACTGCTCCTCCAATCCCTTGGAACTATACCTTTCATATAACCGCTTTATTACACAACTCCCAAATCAATCACAATCTCGCCTCCGCTCTTGATCATTTCACTAGTAATTTCATCTATACTGCCAGATTACCATTCTTCAACTTTCTCACTCTACCCATTACCTCCTCCTTACTAATAACCTTAATCCCCAAAATACCTTATTCCTTTCTTGCACCATCCAAAACCACACCCTGTCAATATACTACTAAATTCATTTATGTTTAATATTGTGCAGATTTTCGAAGTGTTCTTCCACACTCCCCTCACATCCATTTCATTCAGTTACAAAAGCACCATCCCTATCATTATTCTAAGCATATTTCCCCTATAATATATATATATATATATATTTATATATATATATTAATATATATATATATAATATTATAATAATAATATATATATATATATATATATATATATAGTATATATATATAATTTATATATTGTCTTGTACAAGTTCTTTTGAATTTTTCTGTTCTGTCATGAAAATCACATCACCCGTTGAGCTACCTTTTTGATTTACATTTTTTTGTTTAATTAGATGTTTGTTACTAAAATAAAAGCATCTTTTCTTAATTTTTAACTTAAAAACCAACTAGGTTCTTTTTTTGTGTTTTCAGGTGAAGTTACAAAACCAAGTCAGAAACCTAATCCTAATGACCATCAGACCTAATCTCATGATGGAATGTTCCCTGCGGCACATACACCAAGCTATTCAGCAACCCAATTTTAGAAAAGATGCGAAAGCGAGATAAGAAATATTTATTCTTAATCCCCAGGACACTCAAAATACCCTATTAGAAAGTAAACTCTTCTTTAAGGTAGTAAGAAAGTTAATATATATAAGCCATAACATTATAAACTTCTTTGTCGAACAATCACGACGTACTTATAACAAAATAAAGAAACAGTAAGCTATACAAGCAGTAAACAATACAAATCTGTTTATATATGCGCAGGTATTATAAACACTCAATTGTATTATGGATTTGGAATCCACTTTGACTTAAATGGGATACAAAAGAAACCATATATATAAGATAATCTTTTTGTAACCCTATTTAAGAAGTTTCAAAGAGAACAAAATTAATAATTAACAAAAAATAAAATATAAAAGTAATGTATAGATAGACTTTAGATTTTAATTCTTTATTATGATCAGTAGAAAACATGTTTGCTGGTTGCTTGCTAAAATTAGATGACTATATATCAAAAATTCATCACACAGATTAGAATTGATTCATAATATATATATTAATAATACTAACTAATTAATAGTCAACAACTCAGCAACTAAAACACCCAATCTCACACATACTCTAAACCAATACATATAAACCCAACCCATAACACGTCACTAATCATAAAATAACTAAAAAAAATCAACCTAAGTACACTATAACACCTAACCACAGCATCCAAACTCACCACACTCACGACACTCACTACTCTAAGTACACCACTCATCACCACCCACGCATAAATAAACCAAAAACTAAGTAAAACCATACCCTATATAACTCAACATAATAAACCACAAATAGAACCATCAAAAAACAGCACAAATAACAGCAATAAAGCCATATATACAATAAATCGACTAGCAAATAACCAAAATGATAGATCACAAATAAGTAGCCACTGATATACATAGAATAACGTCGAAAATATATATAGAGCCATTAGTTAACGCATAACAAGAAAGGCCCCACCCATTCTGATTATAGCCAAAAGAACTAAGACAACCATCCTCTACTCCTTAATACAGTATAGATGTAGCTAAGAGCCCATATGAAACAAAAGAATAACTATAGAGACAATTGGAGACCTATAAACCCACCAATACGCAGATATGCAGAGCTGTTCTGTAAGTAGGATACTAGTGAGTATAATCGGTTCAAATTCTCGATTACATGAAATTCTGGGAACTTTATTGAAAATTATATGCCAAGAGAAATGATCTCAAATGCGCGATGCAACTTAGGCGTTATTTGAGCGATCGTGAAAAAAACATTTTGGTACTTTTCCAGTCAATACAGCATTAAGAACTCTATTAAATATGTATTAATATTGAATTAAATTATGTTATCCCCATGCAAAAGGTAATCCCCACCCACCAAATATTTCAACAGAAAATATATGCAAAAAAAATCGAGCTCCTGCAACCACAATACAACCAACAAAAGACCTCAAAAAAATCCAAAAAAGGCGAGACGTATTACGACAAACACAAGGACCCATGGCTGAAGAAACAAAAAAGGAGCCCACCTGTTGTTATTCTGAATGTAAACATTCGGCCACGCAACCCTGTAATCACCTCGTCTCAAGTCAAAAATAAATAACAAGCTAACAACATCACAAAAGAGAGGATGAGTGGTTCGTATCTCTAATAAATGGATATCTTCACTTATTAACAATTAATGTCAGTAACTTACAAAAATAACAGAAATATCCGTGTTATTTACACACTTCTGGGACATTTTATAAATATCCTAATCAACACATGACAGTAGAATGGCAACAAAACTAAACGCACACCAATAAAACTCCGTTTTTCACCATTGGTCTGCTCAAAAAAATCCTGACGGCAAAAAACAATGGCACTCATCACAAATAACCAAAACACAAACACAAAAAACAAAACCCAAATCCAACTAGGCACAAAAGAAGAAAGTTCAATATAGAGGCTATGGACAAACCACTCACGCAAAAAATAATATTCGCCAGAAACATCTCAAAAATTTAAGACAACAGGACCAAAAAAGTTTACCCCCTACTATTTTTAATTATATTATTTATATTATTTAATTTTACTTTAAAAAAAAAAAGAAAAAATAAATTAATCATTACAAAATTTTATGACAAAAAACCTTTAAATAAATGATGTATTAATAACGAATTTATGACAAAGTAAACTAGATGTCCACCTACTTAGATGAACTAGTTTATGAGTTTATATTCTTTCGTTTGATATGATTTTTGAAAAAAATTTGAGGGAAATTACCATTGGTTATTTATTATTTTTTATATTTTCAATTCAAAAAAAAAAAAAAAAAATTAGCTCTATAAAGTTTCCACAAACCTTAAATAACAAGATGATAATAACCTAAAAATACAAAAAATACTCTAGCAAGAGTTAAAAGAGGTGGGCCCTTTTTGTCATACACATGGCCCTTTTTGCAAAAAGCGCCTTTTTTTCTGTTCACTTCGAGTCTAAATAATTTTAACAAATTTTAAGCAAAACAAAAAAATTTTTATGTGGTAACATACATAGGAACCTGCCATTCTAAGAACTTATTTTAAAACTCATATTATGTTAAATAGTTTAGTAGTTATTGCCAAATTTAAAATTGCTGGCCCTTATTTGATTAGCATTTTGATAATATCTGATAAACTATACAAATAAGAATCTATAAGGAATATATTTAAAAAATTAAAATAGAAATTTAAAAAAAAATCTTATTACAAAAGAAAATTATAAGTAAATTTTTATTTAAATATAAAAAATTTTAAATAATTACATAAATATTAATATAAATAATAATATAATAGATAATATAAAATCATAATAATATATATATAATTAATTAAATATATATATATATATCATAATATATATATATATATATATATATAAATAATAATATTAAATAATAATAATAAATTAAAAGAATATATATATATACTAATAATACTAACTCTCAAAATACTCTACTCAAACTAAAAAATCTAAACTAAATATATATAATAATAATATATAAATTATATATATAATATAAAATAATAAATAATAAGTTATATATATTAGGGATGTACTAAAACCAGGTAAACCTTAAGAAATTTTATTATGGTTCCGGCCGGATAAATACCAGCTGGAACCAAGCTAGTTAGTTAGAGCCGGAACCGGAACTTTTCGTAACATTCAGCTACACTCATATACATTTAAAGCTTGCGTTTATCATCAGAAAGCTACGACTGCAGCCCGAGGCAGGCACACAGGCGCCACAATGCATCGTATCCAGTAAAGCCATCGTATGGATGCGAACAACATATACTACGGGATCACTTAAACGTCAACAGGCAGGCGCCCGGTATAAATCCTCGATTTCGGAGATATTAATACAATAACCGTGAGGGCGGGAGACTGACGAGCATAACAAAAAGAATACTTTGTATATTACAAACAATTATCTTTATTTACCAAATAAAACATGAGTATATAGTCGGATAAATGAGACATTGGCACAAAATTTTTAAATATTTTAGTTTAACTTTTATTAATTAATTATACTAAATATTATCGTATCATTTCATAAAAATAGAATATCATATTAAAGTTATAAAAGAGGTATTGTATTTTAAATCAATTGCCAAGACTGATCCGACGGACGCGCTCGGTATACCGTATATCCAGGTAACTAGAAATTTCCTATGTATCATAGTATGATCGAGTTAAAATGATTAAATATATTGTATATTCAATTCGATTAAGCGTATCCGAGAGTACGATATTTGCAACTCGGAGGCTTCTGGAAACGGCAAAGCTAATTATTCTACATAAAATAAAATACAATGTATTTGGTCTAATTAACAACTGGAGTCTCTCATAAGAAGTAATCTGGCAATCTTGTGCATTATCCATACTGATATAGAAGCATACTAATTAGATTCATGTAAGCCCAAAAATTTGGATAAGCGGAATCAATAAAATATTAAGTAATAAAAAGAAAATAAAAATTATATCTGCAACTCACTCGCAGTTTATACTTTACCTGAATCTGGTATAACGCTTATAAATATATAATCGAATTGAAAAAAAATTTACATTATTAAACCAATCAGGAGACAGGAAAATTGAGTACCTTGGAAACGTACCGAGCGCTCAAACCCGTCGGATATATCAGCTAGGCAATTGATATAACTAATACTCTTAAGTCAAATGGGACGATATAACTAGGAAGTAGGGGCAGGAGTGGGAGGGGGGAAGGCAAGCATTGTCATAAATCAAAACCTATTTTGAGCGAAATATAATGAAAAAAAATGGAACTTATATCGCATTTGTCTACAACACGAAATTGTTTAAATAATAAAATGTGCAATTACTGTTAGATACAGAAACAAAACTGAAAATAGATATTGAAATTGGTACCAGAAGTCAAAACGTAAGGTAATACCAAAAGCATGCAATAGTTTACAATATATGGAATTTAATACGGAAACCAGTGTTTATAAAAATAATCATCATGTTTGTTATAATAAATCTAAAAGATTTCATTCCAAAAACTTCTTCACACTGAACATAAACACTTAAATTACCCTATAATAATTACAGTTACAAAGTAATAAATAAGTAGATATAAAATACCAAATAAATAAGATATCATTCCCATCGGATGAACCATATACTATAACCACAAACTACAAAACCCAGGCGCACTAAACCAGGACCTAAACCCTCATTATAAAATAAAATCAACAATACTTAAACGCCAATTAGTATATACATACACTACTCATACTATATATAAATAACCAAAGTGCAATAATAAAAAAACATCCCTCACCAAGTACTTAATTAATATAAAACATCTACAAATAAAAAATAAATCTAAAGATTCTCAATTATTCAGTGCTAAAATATTGTAGAATTGATAATTCAAAATTAGTTTCATATATGCCAAAAAATACAGCCTCAAAACCCTATATGCAAACCCCCACTAAATCATCCCTGCCTACGCGACGTCCAAAAATGTCAGCTCTATACGATTATATGCTAAACTAGTTCATTGCATGAAGAAGTATGCTCAAAAAGAGTATATAAGATAACTTCCATAAACAACTGATTAAAAGATACGTGACCAACACTCATTTAAAAACAATTATGGCAAGAAGGCACATTTCAGACCCACACAGAGCAAGAACATAGGATTTGTAAACAATGAAAAATGTAATGTCGTGAAAAAACAAAGCAGTATTCTCAATCCGCGCACCCCCGCCCCTCTTCCACAATTCCCACCGGAACAAATCTAAGACGAGGAAGAGATATTAACAACAGGTAGGCTCCATGACTGTGACGTTTAACTGAACGTAGAAGTTGCGGACAAACGTGAGGCTACTGAGGAAACAAGAGATACATGTGCGCTACTAGTATGATGCCATGCAAGGGCTGCACCGTTGCTAGGAAATACCGCAGACTATATATATTAAAGTTCTCTGGGTTCTACACAAAAATGTATTGAAAAGCTTTTATTTATAGAAAGCAGAGTAAAATGTGTTTAGAGGATAAAGAAGATGACGTTAAAAGCAAAAACATAGGATAGAAGCAAATCTATATTTTCATACACCACAGCATTTCAAAATTTAAAAAAGTTTATTTAGAAGAAACAAACATTGGAACCTTGTTTTAAAAAATTTATTACTCGCTATTACGTTGGTTTTATATTTAATTAGATGCAATAGAAGATTGCTTAATATAGTTACCAAGAGGAGTTTTAAGTTAATTCATTTTTAATAATAAATTAAATAATTAATAATAAAATAATAATTAATTAATAATAATAATAAATAATAATAAATTAATAAAAATAATAATAATAAATAAATAAATAATAAATTAAAAAAAAATAATACTATAATTAAATCATCCATGTAAACAATAAGTTTATATAATCCTAAATCCCCAAGAGTCTAGGAATTTCAATATGAGCCAGAATGGGCGCACAGAAAAAGCATCTAAAAACTCAAAATAAAAGAGTATTTCCGCCAGGGAGCATATTGTCCTTAGGAAATACCTTAATCATATGAATTTTATTTTACATAATTTTTTCTATTTATGTCCACTTATTTTCTCTCACAATAAATAATATATAAAAATACCTAGACATACACTTATAATCAATTCCCAAATTGCCATATTAATAAAGTAACTACAATTTTAACTATTCTCACATGACTCACAAGGTAAACTAATCCTTAGCTTCACTAATATCTTCTCTTAATAAAGAAAAAAGACTAAAACCTAAAGAAGTACTCAGGAAATATAGTAGCTCCTAACAAAATCTACTTAAACATAACAATACATATCCCATGTTTACATAATTTCGTTAGTTTTGTTTCAAAATAATGGGATGCAAAAAACCATAATACAGAAAATTAAATATTTATCCATAAAAATATAAAAAATCGATAAACATTGTCATAATATAAATTATATATAGAATAAAAATAAAAAAACTATTACATACACTAAAAATAATATAAACCAATATATAAATAACTATAATCAATAACTGTAGTAAGTATGTCACATGAAAACTTTAATATAAAATAAATAATTATATTTACTTAAACTTATTATTAAGCTAATAGCATTATGTTAGGCTGATATTAATTAAACAAGTCATGGAAAATGAACATAAATATAAAAAAGACAATCTTGTGTCCAAAAAATACAAAAAGAACGCGAAAAAGAAAAAAATCTAAATAGAAGATACATTAACCCGACGCCCGATTTCAAGGGTATTAACTACGACATAACGCTCGCAAATGGCCAGACCAAACACCTATATTAGCTCTTCCACATATTTAAAGTTTTTCGCACACTACATTTCTAAAGGAGTCGAAAGGTATACATCTATAATATCGCCATACTCGATTAACATGTTCAAACACTGAATCTCATAATTACAATCATAATTTCTTATCGCACATCCAACACGTACTCATGCATGTGTAACACCTACAGAATCAATTACTGAATATATAATCAAAGGAAAAGACTTTATATATATATGACAAAAAGAGAAAGACTCCCGAGGATAAATATAGTTCGCTCGCCGGAACCCGGAACTTCCACCAAAAAATCGAGGTTTCACGCAGGCGCGGGGCAATCTCAACACCTAAACTCATTATTAATATTATCCAAGCATCCCGATAGATAATAATATAAAATAACCCAACCTAATACATAAAATACTACCATACCTAAATATCACAACTAATTATAAATATAATATATAAAACCTATAGTAATCTAATACTATTACAAAAAAAAACTATACGCTAGTATTATCTCTGGAAGATAGAGAAAAAAATACATTTCTAGCTAACAACACATGTATCGTAGCTAGAACACTTCCTAATAAGTCCCCAAAAAATAACCATCACAAAAAAAAAAGAAAATTTGCACTTTTCCGTTTTATTTTAAATAATATTGAGAGTCAAAGGAAAACCAACTGAAGCTCACAAATCTTTTAGAACTAGCTGACTGTCGCTGATATAGACTTGTACAAAGTATGTTTTACTTTCTTGCTGCTGCTCAGGGGCCCACCCCATTAATCACATTAACTATGACTTGAGTTAGGTAGCTACTATTGTAAGGGAGAGCTTAATAGATAGTTAGAAATTCTATTAAGTAAAATGACAAGGAATGAGGCTCTGAAACCGAGCTCAAGCTCATTTTAAAAGTGTATATAAGTTTAGTTTTAATTTTTTTTTCTATTTTTTTTTCTTTTTGTAGGTCTTTGACATAAATTTTAGGAGAAGTGTAGTTTAAGTTGTTAGGTTTATGAGTTTAGTTTTTGATGTAAATATTAATATTTTTTTTATTTAAATTTTCTTTTTTTACTTATAATTTTTTTTTTTAAGCATTTTTTTTTAGATAAAGCTGTATGTTTTTATAATATTTAGCAGTGTAAGTAAAGTTTTAGTTGTAAGTTTGGTTATCAGTATATAGTAGTAATAATTTTTTATTTAATGCACTTTAGCTAAATTTTAAGTAGGATTCTTAGTTGGTTTAATTTATCCCCAATCTTCTTTGTTTTGTCTTTGTTTTTATTTGTGTGTGCAGAGTGGTGTGTGTGCTTGTGTGTGGTGTGTGTGTGTGTGGTGTGTGTGTGTGGTGGTGTTGTTGTGTGTGTGGGGTTTTGTATGAATGGAGGCTGTGTGTGGTGTGTGGTGTGGGCTGTGGGTGTGTTTAAGATGCATATTGCAATAGGCGTTGCTTTCAATTAATTTACCCAACACGCGCTTAAAATCCTACACTTTGCCATCTGCGGAAATATCCAGCCTATTTCTAACTCTAACCCTAACCTTTTGCTCTTTGTTCTGAGGACTCAGATGGCTAACAAATTACCATCTACGCCTATAGACCTCGTTTTGCAGGGTACTTGAAGCTCTCGTTTTTTATCATAACTTCTCCGTCCTGGAAGGGGTGGAGTGGTGTGCCTATGTACACATTAATACTCCTCCTGTAACACGGTCTCGTGAATTCGAATCGCTCCTAACTTCGCTTGCCTCTGTGGCCTCAAAATCTTTGCTTAACTATTACTACAATGATCTTGTGCTTATGAAACTTTATATCCAATGGAAAGTACTCATTTTTTAACTCTTTCTTTGATATAAATACCTTACTAACCTCTCAGAGACTGGATTATAACTTCTCATCCAATACTGGGAGGTCTGCTACTTTAGGGGATCTTCAATGTACACGAACACTGAATGGTTCTGCGGATCCTCTCATTACTCGATTTAGGTGCTGAGGGAGGCCGAATGCATTTCAGCATTCTCAACGGTCTGGAGCAACTAATCAAAAGAACCTACAGCACATTGCCGGAGTCGATTCCCGAACCCAATTCTTGAGACACACTTGATGCCTATGTCTTTCACCACTAGTCCTTCTCTCTAATAAATACGCCACCTTCACTTCTATTGGTAATCTGACCACCAGACGCTTATATCTCTTAACTTTAAAATACTTTCTCTCCAACAGCCCTCTTCCTGCCCTACGCGGTTTTTTTCCTGGCCAACTTCTGAAAAATCGGGCGTTAAAATTGGGGGGGCTTGCCCGTCGCTTCTACGTCTCAACTATATTGGAATGAACTGCGTTCTGCCTCTGATGCTGCTTCGGCCTCTGCCATTCAAGGTGGGAGCCTGTAATCGTTGAACGGGATGAAGCAGCGTTCATTCCTTCTTCCGACTAAATCTTTCTATCCTCATAATCCCATTGGCTGTTCGGATCGCGCCTGTTCTCTGGCCCGATCAGGCTAGAGACAGCGCTTTATCGGGGGTGGAAAAATTCGTGTTCTCCTATCACACTCTCGCTAATTTTCTTTCATTCAGCTAGAAATCGTTGCAGTGGTACTCCTTCGACGAGCAAAGCGGGCTCTTATCAAACGAAAGTGCGCGCTAACCTCCTTAGTTCCCCTACTGACCAATCTTTCTGGCCTCGTTGCCACAAACAGTCTTCTAACACTTCTGTAAATAAATGCCTTTCCTTCCTCTATATTCGTCTGCTCTGTTGCTAACTCTTCCAACGAAATGGCCAATCCTCTTCCGGCCTCCTATTTGTTCCTCTAACTTCAACCCTGGACGATTCCTGGTATTTTCCTCATCCTCCACCTTCTCCTCTTCCGGTGTCCCTAGATGTCCTTTTGCCCTGTGAAGTTAGATTTTGATCGGGGTGCATGGGCTCCTGAAGATCTAATGAACGTTAGGAAGGCGCGGGGGCCCTGATGGCATTTCCCTCCACACGAGTTTTTGAGGGAGTGTTGCTTCCGAGCTGGCCCCTATCCCCCTCGTTCAACTGATAGTTCTATATGTCTCAATACTTACACTTTCCCTCAGTGTTGGAAGCCACATATATGTCCAACCCTATTCTGAAAAAAGCGAAGTCCGCTCTGAATCCTCTAGCTATCCAAAACACAGTTCCTTCATCTATAACATATCTATAGTATCTTTGAAAACCTCTTTCTTAACTCTCACTTCTTAAAGACCATTCTGCGGATGCTCATTTTCTTCTTTGCCGATTGCGCAGTCGGTTTTTTTGGCGTTCCGGAGGTCTACTGGTGATATAAGCTTCCTATTTTACGCGATTTATGGTTTTCGCGCGATCAGGACCTACGGGAGACTTGCCGTGGTGGCCGCGCTGTTGACATATTTCAAAGCGATTTGCGACCGGGGTATGGCATGCGCGTCCACTGCTCTCCAGCTCTCCCTCCTTTGGTGTTTCCTTCTTCTTTTGTTACTCTAGGTCTAGCTTTCTTTGAACGTCGCCATAGTCGGCTGTGGTTGATGGAGCGACTTCTTCTTTCTTTTCTGTTAATGAGTGTGTTCTCAGGTTCTTGTTCTTATCTCCTACTTAATTCTTTCTTTTCATTAATGATTTCCTCACCTGCACATCTAATCTAAGTCCAGCTCATATGCTCGATGACTTCGGACTCCTCATTCTTCAACGGGCATTTCAATTCGCTCCCATCTTTTAACTTCTAGAATTGCCTCTCGTCTTAATCTTTCCGTTTCTAATTCTCGCTGATCTGGGTAGAATTTTCCAGTGGGGCTGTCTCAACCTTGTGAAAATTTCATTCTTTAAGACTGTTCAATTCTAACACATCTCCCTCTCTAAACACCTTCTGATTTGCCTATCTTTTTCGAGTGTACGGCTTCTTCGTCTCCTCCTGTTGACATATATTCCTTGGCCTTCAAATAAACAAACAAAAAATGTTTGGAAACCTCACATCACACAAACGGTTGCTAGGGCGGTGCCTCGAAAGAACTGGGCAGTTCTGTTTAGAGAACTGCGAAATTTTTTTTTCCTCTGTCTCACAAGTTTTACTCCCCAAGCTTATTGCCCTCCGGGTCCATGCGCGCCCTTGTATGGAGTTACTGTTCTCATATCTGGTGGGGCTCTGGTTTTACCGGGCTTTTGGACAGGGGCTCCTGAGTCAAAAGCAAAAGTGCTTTATAACGTTGCTGTTACTTTCCAGTTCACTTGACCCTCTAATCTTTGCGGCTCGCGATGTTAGGTGCTTTATCTCTCTTTCTATAGGTACCGGCAGCGGCAGGTGTTTCGAGGGAACTGTACCACCTCCGCGTAGCCACGCAGCCTTTAACGCGACGCCCCCCTCTGGCTAGTCACAGCGGGTGGCGTGTCTGCGCACTAGTTTTTTGTGTTGATGTAGGTAGACTCCAGGCTAGTTTCGTTTTGGCGGGTGCTTCCATTTCTTTCGCTGCCCAGCTAGTCTGTTCTGTGGAATTCTCTTCCATCTCCTGTGTTTCGCCTGCTGATATTTTAATCTCCTCTCTACTTTTAAAGCCTCGTCTATGCTCGGGTCTGCATAATTTTACGCTAGTGGATGAAATTTTAGCGTGCAAAGCCCCCTCCCTGAATTAAGGGCTCTGCCCGTGAGTGGTGGGTGGACAACATGTAAAAAAAAAACAGGTTGCTAGGTAGTACTAGAAACACAACACAGTTTAACACTCTGTCGCAATAAAGTTAATCAAAAAATTAAATATTAAAACTATTATTAATATACTTTATACACTCTTACGATAAGAACATTAAAACAAGGAAAACAAGTCGCCGGACTACCGGAAATAAGTTGGAAATTTTCTTTTAAGGACGAGACATTGAAGTTACTTTCCACGCGTTGGCAAAGATGTTATTCTTGACTTTCATAAGAATATAGAATGAATAGATGTTACTAATACATTAACGTACTAGCATAAGTGATTAAATATATATTAAATAGAATCATTAAATTATATTAAATGGTAATGAATTTCAAGACGTAAATACAAAAATACTTGCTGAGAAAAATCAAAATTTAGATTTTTCACATCATTGGGAGATATTCTGTTAGGTTAACTAGGGTCAATTATTTAAGAAAACTAACTGAAACTAAATATAGAATGATAAGAATGGAGCTCGGTGATTCTGTGGTTGATTATGATTTATATTATTATATATATAAATATATATATTATATTTATATATGTATATATATATATATATATAGTATGTATAGTATATAATATATTATATATAATATATATATATTATATATAAGTATATATATATAATTATATATATATATATAATTTATATATTATTATATATAATTATATATTATCTATAACCTCTTTAGATTAATAGGTTAATATCATGGAGTGGTCAGGGGCTAATAGCAAAATGGGCTCTCCCTAAAACTTTGACTTAAAATGCTAACCAAATCAAAAACTAAGATATATCTAGTATTATCGACACTAGTAACGTAGCTAAAATGATAATGATACCCACCAACATTATTTAAAAATTTCAATGTGTAAAATGGGATGAAGTTTGAAGTCACATTCTTCCCAACGGAGAAGAAAGAATCGGTTTACGCGATTATTTATGCACGATCATAATATTATATATAGTATATATATATATATATATATATATATATAATATATTATATATATATATATTATCGTTTTGGATTCAGGTTGCCTATCTGTAGGTGTATGTTCTGTATAAATATATATATATAAATTATATTATATATATATATATGGTTCATTGTGGAGCTGGCAGTGGCTCGCGTTTTCCTCTGAGTATGAAAGTGTTTTGGTTATTTATTCTTAACAATGCTTGTTTAATTTTCTCCATGTCCAGGGTAAACAAGAAAATTATATAAAATCGTCTTACTGATTTCTACAAGTAAGGTGAGCAGTTTAAGTTTAACTTTACTTTCCTCTTTATATTAATCAGTTTAATATATTATATATATATAGTATATATAATATATATTATGTAATATATTATATATAGTATATATTATATATATATAATATATATATAGATATATATTAATAATATTATATAATTATATAATATATATATGATAATTATATAATATGATATATATATATATAGTATAGATATAGGCCAAGGTAAGGAGTGATAAAAAAGTATTATTGTAAGTTTATGGTACTTTATTTAAACCTTTGATCCAGTTTAATAATTTTTTTTTTTGTAAGGGCAATAAATTCAAAGGAACAAAGGGCCAGGAGACATGTATCTCAAAATAGTCTGACACTTCACTAGAAAACCATAATACAATATTGTGGAATCAGCGTATAAAGCTTATTACCGAATGTCAAAACAAATAAAAAAAAAAAAAAAAAACTCGAAAAAAGTTAAACGACACTTACAGAAAAAGCAATTACATATTTGGAATCAGCGTATGAAAGCTTATTATATGTAAAGGCGTTTCGTCCCCCGCCTTCTGTCCCCATCTAGGCTCGAGCCCCCTAAAAATTGCAGTTCAAGGAAACGCATATTTCCATTAGGGGGCTCGAGCCCGATGGGTTCGTCCCGCCCCGTTCGCTCCACCTAGAGGCCGTAGAGACGGCGCCGAACCCTTGGTAATCAATGCCGGTCTACCCTTGGGTTTATTCTAGTTTTAAAAAATATAAAAGAGCTCATTTGTAATAGGCTTTATACGTTGATTTACAAATATGTATATTTATTTTTCTGTAAGTGGTCCCGACTTTTCGGATTTTTTTTTAGCATTTTCTGATCTCTTTTTAGACCTTGATTCAAATATGTTAATTGGGTTTTCCTGTAAGTGTATATAGTTTTCGACGATAATTCCTCCTGGCTTGCTTTTTTCTATATTTTGCCTTTTTCGAAGTTATATACTATAGTATATATATATAAGTTATATATATTTACTATATATTATATATAATAATATATATTATATATATATATATATAATATATATATTATATATAGTATATTATATATTATGATTATGATATAGTATATATATTGTAAAAACGTATTTATCATTTAATTTTAATAATAAAAACGTAATATCATTTTATTTTATGTTGAACGAAAATTAAAACACTTGGAAAATAATTAAACATTAAACACAATTCCGAAATACGTTTCATACAATTTGTTAAATTTAAAATCATTAAAAAAGAGGAAAGAACTCTGGAGCTTTCAGCACCAAATAGCAATTTTTCTGTGGTCAATCTCTGCGGCATTTTTTAAAACTTTTTCAGTCATAAAAAAAAAACTACGCAAGAATGCGAGCC
>JABUQX010073094.1:0-2500 GCA_015478945.1 Trachelipus rathkii
AAGGTCAACCCACACTCCAGCAATATTTATTTATTCCTACGTTAAAATAGATAAAAATTTATGACAATCAATTATTATAAAATTTATCGTTCTAAAAAATACAGCTTGACAAATCGAGTCACTTTATTATCACAAACTTAACACTATAAAAATTTTTCAGAAAGTATTCTTATATACATCTATTTATTAAAAGTATTCTAAAAGAAAATCATTAAAATTTATGTTTTTCCTCTTAAAGCTACAAATTGTGCGCTTTCATCAGTCTTCTAGTAATACTTATAAAATATGGTATAAAAATTCATGTATTAAAATTTATAAAACATTCCATACACATTCCTACGTTTATTCCTACGTTAAAATAGATACAAATTTATGACAAACAATTATTATAAAATTTATCGTTCTAAAAAAAAAAAAAAAAATACTGCTTGAAAAATCGAGTCACTTTGTTATCAAAAACTTAACACTCCAAAAGTTTTCCAGAAAGTATTCTTATATACATCTATTTATTAAAGGTATTCTAAAAGAAAATCATTAAAATCTATATTTTTCCTCTTAAAGCTCGTAAATTGTGCGCTTTCATCAGTCTTCCAGTAATACTTATAAAATATGGTATAAGAAAAATTCATGTATTAAAATTTATAAAACATTCCACACACATTTATAAGTATTTAATCAACATATCACCATTTTTTGAATACTCAAAACAATAAACTTATTTCCGAATGAAAAGTCAAGAAGTTCTAGTAAATTGTCTTATGAAATCGGCATCATCTGCACTCACCCAAAACCCATACATATATATATATATACAATGTCCTTCCAAAATGATTTATATATATATATCAAGTCCTTCCAAAATGATTTATATAGTACTATAAGTTACGCTGCATTAGGTAAGTGGTACGCATTTTTTTTTCTTTTTTTTAGTAAACTTATCCATGTAGTTAGTTTGTGTCCTATCAATTAACAATTGTTCCGGCTTCAATAATTTTCCTGAATTTTTGTGATTTTCCTGAGTAATATAATTTATGCCAATAGCACGCTTTATATATTGATTTTTTCACTAGTGATTAGTAGCTAAATAGTTACAATTGATATGCTTGCATGCACACACAGTAGGTAGATCCAGGTTATGCAACAAACTTAATTTATTTGCAATTCACGAGGCCTAAACTTTGCTTCAGTGAAATGCCGAACTCGCCGAACGACACAAATGTCTACAGGTAAATTACCTGCAGGTAATCACTAATTGCTCCGGCCTCAACAATTTTCCTGAATAACAGTGATAATTTATGCCCTTAGCACGTTTTATATACTGTTTTCCCACAAGTGTTTAGTAACTGAAAATAGTTACAATTGATACGCATGCCTCATATATGCACACAATAGGCAGATCAAGGTTATGCAACCAACTTAATTTATTTCAATTCATGAGACCGAAACTTTGTTTGCCGTAAATGCTGGACTATATATATATATATATATATATATATATATTATATAACATATACATTATAAGTATATATATATATATATATATATATATATATATATATATATATATAATTTGTAAAATATAAATTTTATATAATATATATATATATGGTGAAACTAAAGAAGTTACCCGCATCATATCTCGAAAACTAAGATAGGTACAAGAAAACTGTTAACACATATGGAATCAGCGTATGAAATTTGTATGGAAAATGAAAAAAAAATTTTTTTTATTTTTATTTTTTTTTATATCTCCAAAACTAAGATAGGTACAAGAAAACTAATAACATATTTAGAATCAGCGTATGAAATTTGTATGAAAAAAAATGGGAAAAAAATTGTTTTGTTTTTTTTTAACTAAAGGAATACCCCAGGGTAAACCGCAAAGATGCAAAGAGTCGGGGTCTCTCGGCCTCCCGGGGGACGACGGGGGGGACTTCGTCCCCCCCTCTGTCCCACCGTCGGCTCGAGCCTCCTAAAAAAAAATTCATATGCTGATTCCAAATATGTTATTGGTATAAAAAAAAATTTTTCTTTTTTATCATACACATTTCACACGCTGATTCCATATATGTTATTAGTTTTCTTCTACCTATCGTAGTTTTGGAGATATAAAAAAAAATAAAAAAATAAAAAAAAAAAAAATTTTTTCATTTTCGTCAAATTTCATAACGCTGATTCATATGTGTTATATTTCTGTATCCTATCTTAGTCTTTTGAGATATGATTGCACGGTAAACTTCTTTAGTTTGCCTATTATATATACATACCTATATATTATATTATACTTATATTATATATATATATATAATATATAAAAATTTTATATGTGGAATTTCTGTTGTCTCTGTCTGAAGAAAAATCAGCCATCTTGGATTGTATGCTGTCTGAAGATTGTCAGGAAGCTACGAAATATTTCTTCATATTGGATTCTTCATTTGATCTTCGAGATTTGAGAGATTCTTCAAAATTCTCCGACATTATTCATATGGTTTACCAGAAG
>JABUQX010073095.1:0-7500 GCA_015478945.1 Trachelipus rathkii
TAAAAATATCAATAATAATAATATAACTAAATAATTAAAAATAAATCATAATAATAATATATTAAATAATGATATAATAATAATAATTAATAAAATAATAATAAATAATTAATAATATAATAATAATATAATAAATAATAATAATTAAATAATAATAAATAATTAATAAATTAAATAATAATAAAAATAATTATTAATTTTATAATATTAAATTAATTATAATCAATTATCTTATTAATAAATAATAATAATAATAATAATTAAATAAAATAAATTAAATATATATAAATATAATATAATAATAATTAATAATAAATTATAATAATATTAAATAATATTAAATCAATTAAATAATAATATATAATATATAAATAATATATATAAATAATAATAAATAATATATAATAATAATATATAAAATATATTAAATAATAATAATATATAATTTATATAATTAATAATTAATAATATAATAATTACAAATACATAATAATATTATAAAATATTAATAATAATTAATAAAATATAATATAAATATAATAAATAAATAATATAAATAATTAATATTTATTCAAAATGTCGAATTTATATATTCAATTTATTTAATTTTATAATTCTGCTTTGTAATTACGTGAATTAAATTTAATGTGGATTACTATAATATAGTATATATATATATCTTATCATTTTTATAATATTCATTTTGGTATGATCTAATTAGTGTAAAATCAAACATAGATAGTAACTTTGAGCATCTAACATTAGCTGAGTATTTCTAGCTATAAGTCCACTTAGAAGAAAGTAGAGTTATTAATTGGTTATTATCGGAGAAATAACTTTTCCTTCACAGTTTGATTATGATTATCAAATTTAAAAACTTTAAATGTATATTAATCTTATAGAATCTTCAAGGACTTATACATGAATTTAAGATTTTAAATGCTAGCAAATAGTTTATGACTTATATTATATATAATAATGGGAATAATTATTATTATTATTTTATCTAGCTTATTATACCATTGTATTATTAATTTTAATATAGTGTAATAAATAGATACATAAATATTACTATGTTGCAGCTCCCACAAATAATTTATTATAGAGTATATTCTATGCTTAAGAAGAATGACTTTTTTCATTCTATGTGAACAGAGATGTATAAATTTATTAAAAGAGACACTATAAAGCATAAACGGTTGTATTACTGAGAAACACGAGGTTGTCGGTTATTAGTGCCTAGACACGCAAAGAACTCATTGAGTGCAGAATATGCGAATTGCCATTGGACCTCAACCTTCTACATAGGAGGAGAGAGAGATATAATATATAATCCGAAGAAACACGTATACTAATTCTGAGAGGAGAAGTCCTCAACTCTTACACTTTGAGCCTCCACAGGAAAGCTGATAAGCGCTCCTTGTTTTATGAGTTGTATCAGACCACGGTTTATTAATATTATATATATAACTAATGTTATCAGGACTGTAAGACCTTTTCTGAAATGGAATATAGGATATCATAATTTTTTTTTACTGACGTAGGCTTTGGAATATTAAGGATTATTTTCTGTATTATTTTATCATTTTTTAAGTTAGAATAATTATATATTAAGAAGATCTCATATGAATTTTATATCTGTGAAAATTTTAATTCTTTTATGGTACTTTATACAATTACTTTATATTAATAGTGGACTATAATAATTTATTACAAAATAAATAATTAAAATTAATATAATAATAATAAAAATATAATATATAAATTAATGAAAGCATTATTTTAATTTTCACATAATAATAATAATATAAATAATATATAATAATAATAAATTAAATAATTAAATATTAATATAATAATTAATATAACTATATATAAATAAATATATATTAATAATTAAATAATTACTAATATTAAATTAATAATAAATATTAAAAATAATATATAATAATTAAAAAAATAATAATAAATAATAATTAATAATTAAATAATGAAATATCTAATAATAATAATTAAATAATATATAAATATATAATATATAATAATATATTATATATATAAATATAACTAAATAATTAATAATTAAATAATTAATAAATAATAATATAATAATTAATAATTAATAAATATATATAATTATAATATATAAATAATAATTAAATATAAAATAATACAGTTAATTTTAAAATTAAAATGAAAATAATAATAATAAATACATTTTTTAAAGAAATTATAAATTAAATGAATCTTTAAAATAAATATAATAATAATAATATATTAAATTAATAATAATAGATAAAATAAATTCAAACTAATAATAAATTATTAAATTAATAATTAATAATAAATACTAATATAATATTTATTAGATTATATAATATAGAAATATAATATAATAATTAAATATATTATGTAATAATCATATATAATAATAAATAATAATTAATAAAATAATTAAATAATAATATAATAATAATATATAAATAAGATACATTTTTTATATATAATAATTATATAAATATGTTAATATTTTTAAATTTATAATATACAAATAACATTATTATATATTTTTAATATATAAATATATAAATATATTATATAAAATTAATAAACCAATAATAATAATAATAATTAAATAAAATAAATTATAAATTATAAATACATTAATATCATAATAATTAATTATAATAATAATAAATAATAAAAATAATTATTAGTAATTACAATTGCAAATTAAATACAAATTAAATTATTTAATATAACTGTATAAATAAATATAATAATAATAAATAATAATAATTAAATATATAATAATAATAAACTAGAAATTAAATTCCTATAATACTACTGTGTATGTAAAAATGTTGTTTCCTATTGCTTAGATAAAAATTAATTTATATAATTCAAGAGATTAAGGATAATTATATGATAATAATTTTAATAACTAGTTAAATTGAATAATTAAATTTTCTAATAATTTATTTCAAAATTATTAAATTTATTAAGCATAACCATAAATTTTTCAGTAATAATACACATATACAATTATTTTACAAACTATACATTATAGGCCATATTAATATTATAATACAAAATAATTATAATCGAATTCTGATCGGCTCATATATTGTACAGAGGATTGTAAATCTTTTGAGACCTCAGTTGGATATAGTATTGATCAAAAGTATATATATATATAAAATGATAATAATAAACAATAATAACCAATTATAAATAATAATATATATAAAACATAATATATCTTAAATAATGTATTTTAATAATTATAATTATTAAAATAATTAATAATAAATAATAAATAATAATAAAATAAATAATTATAATGAATAAATTTATATATCTAGTTACATTTTTATAATTATATATATATATTTTAACTTATATATATATACTTATAATTATTATATATATATATAACTAATTATATTAAATATATATAACTATTTAATATTTAAACATTATACTATTATTTTGTACTAATTAAAATGTAATTATAATGAATTAAAAAATCTATTTATAATAATTATTGTGTTAGATATAATATTATATTATATATAATAATATTATTATATATATAATTAATATAATATATATATAACTCCATAATAATTAATAACTTACATATATTATATTAATATATATGATAAAAATAATTATATAGTTATATTTTAAATTATTTATTAAATATTTAATATAATTTAGAAATTTATATGTTAAATTTTAAAAAAAACAAGATTATCTAGAATTATTTAACTATTATAATAATTATTAGTATTTATATATTTTAATATAATAAAAGTAGAAAAATATATCATACTATAATATTTCAATAAAGATAAGTTTCTGTACCATAAATTAAATATCAATAATAAAGAATAGAAGCAAAGGATATAAATAATAATAAATAATAATATAATATAATTAAATAAATATATATAAATTATAATAATATAAATAATTAATAATAATAATAATAATATAATAATAATAATAATATATTAATTAAATAAATAATAACAACAATCATAATAATAATAATATAATATAATAATATTAATAATTATATTAAATTAAATTTAATTATAAGAATAGTAGTTAAAATATAATATTAATGGTGAATAAATTAATTAAATGATTAAATTAACAATAACAGTATATTAAAATTATATATAAATAAAATTAATATATATGATATTTAATATAAGAAAGGTATCACATATAGAATAATAATAATAATAACATAGATTAATATAATTATTAACGATAAATAGTAATATTTCCAAAATTCAATTTTATAGCAGTTAATAATAATATATAAATAATATATAAATAATAAATAATAAATAATATAATTAAATTATAAATTATAATATATTAATAAATTATATTAATTATTTATATAATAATATATAATAATAATAATAATCAATAATAATAATAATAATAATAATAATAATATTAAAATCGAATAATAATAATAATTAAATAATATAATTATAAATATAATGAAGAAAATATTTATAATAAACTACAAAAATAAAAATAAATGACTAAATAATATATTAATAAAATTAATATAAATTATTATAATTATATAATAATTATTTTATTATAGATAATAATTATATAAATTTATAATAAATATGAATAATATAATAAATTAAATAATAATTAAATAATATAATATAAAATAATAATAATTATATATAAAAATAATTATATAAATAATTATAATATTAATAATAATAATATAATATATATAATTTGAAAAATAATTATTATATTAATCATAACAATAGTGCCAAAAATTAAAATAATAATAATAATAATTATAAATTAATAATTAATTGTAAATTTAATTAATATATAATCCCAAATGGTAATAAATCATATCATAATGAACAAAGTATATTGAAGAAAGTACCGACTCATAATCTTTATGAGTACATACCGAATTAAAAATAATAAAAATAATAAAATTAATCAATTAAATATATAATAAAATAAAATATAATGTATAGTATATAAACAAGGTTAAAAAATATTTAAATATATTATAGTATATATAATAGTTAATATAGTATAATTATATAATAAATAATTATAAATATATAAATATAATTAAATATAATTAAAAATTATAATACTAATATTAATAAAAAATAGTAATAGATAATTATTAATTTAAACTAAATATAATAATTAAAATAATAAATTAATAAATTAAATTAAATAATAATTATAATAATCATTTAATATAGAATTAAATAAATTGATTTAATTATGATCATATTAAATAATAATGTAATTATAATAATAAATAAATTAAATCAATAATAATAATTAATATAAAATATAATTTAAATATAATAATAAATATACTATATTAAATAATATATAATATATATATAAAATAATAATAATAATATAATATGTAATAAATAAATATATAAAATAATAATAAATATTAAATAAATAAAATAATTATAATCTAATAATAATAATTAAAAAATAATTATTCTAATTATATAATATAAATAATTATTATATAATATATATAAATATAGTATATTTAATCTATAGGTATTATATTGAATGCAGAATGAATTGAAGTATTACTTGTAAAATGTGAGCAATAATAGTATTAAAATGGTAAGTAATTATTAAGTACTATAGTATATTTATTTTAGTCTATTTTATGAGTTTATTTATAGTAAAAATGTATTAATAAAAGATGATTTTATATTATTTAATTCTGCATAGAGTAAATCGTATATTAAGACTTTTAGCTACATTTATAGCTAACTGCTTTATCTAGCTATACTATACCTTATAGAATGGAGGATTATACGTGATCATTACTATTAATATTCTTATAGATATTATTAATTATATGCTCTTATGAATTTGTTTATTATGAAAGTTATGAATATTTAGGTATATATATAAAGTTATACATGACCTTATTTTGAGTCCCATAATTGGACAGAAGATCAGCTCGTTTATTTTCGAGGGCATCATGCGAGCTCTACTATATTATGCCCGAAATTCATTAAATTGTATATATTATTTAAATGTGCAAGAATCTAATTATAAGTAGTAGTTATAAATTCTATAACTAATTATACAAGAACCGTTTGTATAGAAAGCAGTTATTTGCATCAAAATAAATCGAATTTAATTAAGGCTGATTATTAGCTAGCTACTAAGTTACAATTGACTCAAAGACAAGGGTATATATAATTAGGTTGTAGTTTGGTTTTTATGTAGGATTGGGGTTATTATAATATTAATATAAAAAATGTTTTTTTTGGGGGCATATAAATGAATGAGTCACAGAAGATTTTACATCTTCATATACAGCGGGAATATCTGAAACAACTGGATACTTACCGTCACGTTTGAGAGCTTAGAGATTTAATAACAGTTAACCGGGCGTCACTTTATCACAACTAAGCCATATTCACACGTCTACCCAAAATATAGAACGCTTTATCAAGCGTATTTTATAAGTGCACCGGTCTTCTTTCAATCCACTAAGTGCTGTAGATACTCAAGAGCCTTGGCCAACTACAATATATTAAAAAAATGAATGATGTACATTACAAATTTATTAACTCTCATAATTAAATGAATAATAATAATTATAAATTTAATATAATATTAAATTAAATATATAAATGATAATAATTAAATTAATACAATAATAAATAATATATATAATTATATAAATTATATAATAATATATTAATAATATATAAACTTATAATTAAATTATAAATAAATGAATATTAATTAAAGATATTTAGTATTATGTAAATTAAATTAAATAATTAATTAAATAATATATAATATATTAAAATATATAATAAAAATAATAATATAATAATAAAATATATATAAATTAAATATAAAATATATAATAACAATGAATTATTGCTCCTAATAAAAAAATAACAAAATTAATGGAATATCTTGATAATAATCTATTTAATATTAATATATATTTAATTAATAATGAAAACTTATAAATAAAAAATAATGAATAATAATTAAAAATAATATAAAAAAATAATTAAAAAATTAATATATTAAAATATATGAAAATTAATAATGTAATTAATATATTATAATTATATATATATATTATATATATTATATAAAATATAAAAATTAATAAAAAATTATAAATTAATTAATATAAATAAATTAAAATTAAATTTAAAAATTAAAATAAATTAAAATTAAAAATTAAAGTAAAAATTAAAAATTTAATATGATATTAAAAAAAAAAATTAAAAAAAAAAAGTTAAACAATATATTAAATAAATTAATAATAATATTAAAATTATAATATAATTAATAATATAATATTATAATAATAATAATATTATAAATAATTAATAATTAAATAATAATAATAATAAATAAAATTTAATAACGGTTATATAAATTACATATAGTTAAAATTAATATATT
>JABUQX010073095.1:12500-15000 GCA_015478945.1 Trachelipus rathkii
TAGTATATATTAATATAATTATATATTATATAAATATATAGATATTATTATTAATAATATATATTATATATATATATATATATATATATATATATATATATATAATAGTATATTAATATATTTATATATAATAATTTCGAACTGTCCCATTATCTATAGAGCGTAGGAACGCGGTAGGATAATACCCTCGAATGGGGAGGTACAAGAAAGTAGATAAGCAGCGCAGGAAGATGCAGAAAGTAGAGTGTATAGAGAAAATTACTGAAAAGGAAATTAATATTGTAGAGAGGATTGTAAAATCTAGAGATAGTATTACTAAAGTAGTTAACTTTGGGATATCATTGTTTTTAAGAGCTGAGAGTAACTTTGAGGTTTGAAGTTATTTCCATATGTAGTAATATAAAAAAATTATTAATTAATAATTCAATAAATTTTCAATATTTATTTATAGAAGGGTGATATATTTTTAAATTACTTCATATAAAATCAAAGTGGAGGATACCAATTAATCTTGGAACAACTGTTCCTTTAATTAATTATATTTATGGATAATGAGATGCTAAAATTAAAAAGAAAAGATAAAAATTTGAGAAACTTAAAATAACTAATCATGTAGTAAGTTGCATTTGATTAGTGAAGATCTGTCAAGATATATCTTATATAGAAAGTAATTAATTCCGGAGTTCATAGTGTCTATAAATAAAATATCCTTATACCTTTTTACTGAGCGACTCAAATAAAAATATTTAAAAGAGAGATATATTAAAATTTATTTAACCAATTTATTTAATATTTAAAATTTTATAAATATGTATGAAATAAGTGTTTAGACTTTTATATAATTAATGGAGTTTATTATTTTATAAAATATATATTTATTTAGGTAGGTATTAGTTCTATATAATTATTAACATAACATTTCCTTTTATATGTAACATAAAAGTTATATATATAATTATATTATATATATATATTATATATTAAATATTATAATATATATATATTTAATATATATTATATATATTATATATATATATAATAATATATATATATATTAATATATATTATATATAATATAAATATAGTATATATATTAAATATTTATATATTTATTATATTATACTATATATAATATATTATAATTATAATATTAATACTATATATATATATATATATATATAATAGTATATATTATTATATATAATATAATATACATATATAATATATATATATCTATAATATAACATATAAAAATATTATAATATATAATATATATATAATATATAATATAATATACATATATAAATATATATTATTAATATAATTATATATATATATATTAATATATATATATATATATATTAATTATTAATATATATATATATATATATTATATTATATATTAATTATATAGTATATTATACTTATATATATATATATAATATATAATATTAAATATATTAATTATAATTATAATATAATATATATTATATATATATAATATATATATATATAATATATTATAATATAATATATATAGGACCTATTAAAGCATCTAATGGTTTCTTCATAAAAATAAATTATAGTATTGGAAAGGTTGGTATAATAATTATTATTATATTTAGGTAAAGTAAAATAATTAGATAATATTGATTTGAGTACTATAAAAATAAGATCTTACTTTTTTTTTAATATTTTTCAGCTTCAAATTGGTTTTATAATTATTTCAAATTCATTTTATAGTTTTATATATATTAAAACTTTATAACACTTTGCAAACGAGTAAATATTTCTCTTATTTAATTTTAGTGTCCACAATAAATTTTTTATGTATATTATAATATATATAAATATATATATAATATAATATTAATATATATATATAATATATATATATTAATTAATACTAATATATATATTAATATATATTATTATATTTATATATATAATATATATATATATATAATATTAATATATAATATATATATATTATATAATATATTAAAATAATATATATAGGGGATAGTCTTTTCAATTTTAGATGAATAGTATATACATAGATTTTATAGTTTATATTATTATTATTGATTATATAATTATAATATAATATATATAATATATATATATATATCAGCTCTTTCTTAGTATATCAAGTATTTTTTATATTAATATCGTTTTCTATATGGAACAGTACGTAGCTATAGTAGAACGCAGGTCACTACAGTAAAAAATATAATATTATATATATTGAGAATTTATCATAGCAATTTATCTATATAATAAGGAAATTGGAGGGAAATAAAAAAAAATTATTTAGTCATAATATTATTGAAGTTTTTCATTTATTATGTTTTTTTTTAGTGATGGAATGTTTATTTTTTTATTTTTATGAATTATTAAATTATAATTGTTTTTTATTTTATTTTAACTAAAGGAATACCTTATACTAAGGGTAAACCGCAAGGTATGTGAGTTAGAGTAAGAGTACAGGAGTTCTATC
>JABUQX010073095.1:25000-70000 GCA_015478945.1 Trachelipus rathkii
TGAATAAAAATATATAAATTATATATTTATAATTATTGAGTATAGTATGAGAGTATTTATATTATAAGAGGTAGGAATTATTTCATTAATAAACAATTAAGACAACACTTTATACTTCATATCCAGATAATATATTCACAATTATGTCATTATATATATATATACTGTACCCTAATTATAATTAAATAATATAATATTATTATATATATATTATAATATATTAATTATATATATTACATACAGAAGTATCTTAAATGCTGAGAATAATAACTATGCTCATATAAGTTTTTTTTTATTTATGGAAGGACAAACGTACTATCGCTTTACCAAATTATGTTCATTAATAGGTAATTAGGGGTTAGTTCGAGACAATCTTTTTTTATTTTAAAAAATTTATTGAGTGACTATTAGTAAAATAAAGCTATTAGAAAATTTTAACACTTCCATTAATTGTTAAAGTAATTATTTAGTTATTATTTTTAAAATTAATTTATTTATTTATTATTAAATAACTTATTTATGTTATAATAAAGATATTATTATTATAATTGTAATATTAAGTATATATATATACTCATATTATATAAACATACTATTTTATAAAAAAGAACCGCTATAAGTTTCGGTGTTACCTCGGGGCGAAGCAAGGAGATATAGCAGAGAACCAATTTCGCGCCACACTACCAGAGGAGAGAGTCCGGATGTCGATTTCCAATAACTATCTCTATTTTTAAGACAAGTGAGAAATGAAGTGCAATAATTCTACATTTTTTAATGGCGTTGATATACATATAAAACAATCTGTTTATATTTATTTGCAAAAATTCGGCCACAACTATTCTTATATTTTTTCGTTTTAATTTGTCATATTCTTTAATCTTGTTATATTTTTTATTTAATTGTATTATATTGAGAGTTAAAAATGTAAAAAAAAAGAAAGAAAAAGATTGTTAATTACTCTTTTATATTTGGAACAGAGGAAAGTAGAAGAGAATATATAATTGCAAGAAAATGAGAATATGAGGGTTTCAATATTAGACTAAAGATACCCTGGAAACTATTTTCAATTACTGAGGCGATGTTTGCCGTGCGGGGAGAGGGGTGCTTTGGGTAGGGCCCTCACGGGAGGGTATTAACTGATTGCATTGGATGTCGGCCCTTTACAGTAAGCCTCCGGATTGATACGAATATATTGAGCTTCCATTATATTATGTATAACAGCTTAACCCCTAATACCGAACAGCTCATTATCGCAAATTTATAATATTATATATATTATAATAAGTATTAATTTAATATAAATATATATAATTATATATATAATATATGATAATATTTAATATATATAGTATATATATATATATATATATATATATATATTATATATTATATATATTAATATTATATATATATATATTAATTAATATATAATTTATATATAATATATATATAATAATATTATGTTATAGATTACGTATATGGTATATGATTAGTTATACTATAGATTAATATAATTCTTAAAATCTAATAGGCTTGCCGTTACTCCTTTAGAAGCACAAGGTCACGGGCGACGTGCCATGATCATACTATAAAAATGAGGTAAATTATATAAATATATTAATACCTAATATTAATAAAAGATTATAGATTTAAATTCCTTCTACTAATTTGAGAAAATTAGGATGTATGTCAACTATACGTATGAGTGTATGTATTAGAACTTATAAATTTATTAAATATACGTATATTATTATATATTTATATAAAAATATTAATATTAATATATTTTAAATTATTATTTTATTATACATTAATATAAATATATTAATTTCTTTTTAATATATTAAAATATATATTTATTAACGTAATATAATTAATATATATATATTAATTAATATATATTATTTAATATATATATATATTAATAATATATATATATATATATTAATATATATAAATATATATATTTAATTTTAATATTATAATTAATATAATATATAATATATATATTATTATATAGTAAATATATTAATTATTAATATATTATATATCTATATATATATATATAACGAATTAATATATTAATATATAATATATATAATAATTATATATATATGTATTATATATTAAATTATATATATATATATTATATTATAAATAATATGAATTATAATATTAACATGGGGGCGGGTATGGGGCCCTAGACTTTAACATAAGGGCCCATGAGGAGGAATGGCAAGTCACGTTCAAAATTTATTATTAGGAGCATTGTTATACTATATATATATATATATATATATTATATTAATTAAATAATTAATATATTATTTAATATATTATAATATATTAATATAATTATATTTTATATTATATTTAAATATTATAGTATTTAATACAAACAGTATAATTGATACCATATTAACATTGTAAATGTATGTAATAATATAAAATTATAATTATATATTAATTATATTAATATATATATTAATATATATATATATACATAATTCATATAAATGATCTGCATCTAATAAATCATCTGGCAGAATGATAGAAAAGTTAGAGAGCTCATTCACGAAAACAGCACCCAAGAAGAATAAAAACGTTTTATTATTATCAACCAGACATCTCTGAGAAAATTTTAATCACTAATCATTATATATTTTACATATCAATTATTAGTATATATAAGAATTTATCGTAAAGTGATAAAGTATTAATAAAGATAAGATTAAAAAGAATAAATAAATATAATTAAAAAGAAATAAGTAGATAAAAATATGAAGAGAACGAAGTAGATAAATATGAAGAGAACAAAGTAGTATTTGAGTAGAATATAATTAATATTAAGAAAATAAATGGATAATATATGAAAAGGAAATAGAAGATCAAAAATACTAAAACATTTTGTGCAAATACATTAAGAGCATTTATTAAGATATTTAAATAAAAAAATATTTTATTTAATAAAACATATTATAATTAGGGAAATAATCAAATACAAATTATGCAATGATTATATGGAATAATTCACACAATATAGTATTAGAGCAGTTGCCATATAAAATTAGAATGTTATTGAGAAATATAGGTAATATTCCTTGTGATATCAACGGCAATAAAATATAATACAGCTATAAAGCTACATTAGTTTGATATTAATAATAAATATTAAATTGTCAAACCCAAATTCTTTTGTGTTTACATCATTACATATCATAGCTCCAGTCCGTTTAACCTCTATATAATTAACGTGTACTTTACCATATGACTCTTTATAGCAGTATACCAAGATCTTTGATTACTTTCGGCCGTAGATACTGAAAAGTAATTATTATTTTTATTGAGTTAACTTAAGGTGGTATCAATGGCTGTGGTGACTGAGTTAGTAAATCTCATCAAAGCCTTTTCTGAGTCTCACCTGAAACGGAAAGAATAGGAGTTACAGTACTCCTTAAGATCACTTTTTTTGAGACTATAAGATCATTTAGTTTTTCTTCACTATAACATCGTTTATGTATGTCCTATAATTATTTTTATTGAGTTAATACCTAAAATTTTACTAGTGACTACTTTCTTTACTATATATGTTATATATTATATATATATTATAATGGTAATATATACAGTTATGTATAAGGTGATGAAAACATATAAAATAAAGCTGATTTTATCCTTTTATAACTCATATTGATTGTTAAAGTACATATTGAAGAGGAATAAGGAGTATAGTAATATTGATCAATAGCTATAAGCAGGTGATAATATTTATTATTTCAGTTAGATATTAAACTCAGTTAATTTACCAAAGAAAGTAGGTTAGTATAATTAAGAATCTAAGAAAATAACTGGAGAGTTATCTAAAGAGAGATGGATCAAATAATTCTTAAATCTCCGAACGAAAATCTTCCGTAGCGATTAGTGCGTTTAGCTGGAACATTAAAACTAGGATTTGCACGTAAAATAAAATGACCAAACGGAGCAAATTGAATAAGATGCGCACTAAGCCTAATACATAATAATATAATAAATAATATAATATGAATATAATAATAATAATAATATATTAACTATAAAATCCCAGATGTATATAAATAATCAGATCTAAAGATTCCCTACAGATTGCTATACTCGGCAATAACGATTTTAAGGAATTTAAATTTATTATAGTATAAAGCTTTATGATAAGTAATGAAATGATATATTTAACGATACTAAGGTTAGTAAAGCTTCCGTATTTATCATTCAATTAATAATACTTATCACATGAATGCTTACTACATGAAAACATAGACATGAGCTCATAAATAACCTTAAATCAAAGTATGTTTGAATGGACGTGCAGAAGGATTTTTTGGCGGAAGAACGTATAGTCACACAAAAATAATGGTCTTGGCAAATTGAGAGAAGCACATTTATAAACAAACTGGTGTACTAAACATATATAACGTCAAAATATAATGGGGCAAGGCGATATATCGAATTCAGCGATCACAAATTCATATCAATAACCCATAAGAATTGGAAATGAGAACAAAGACATTTACATATAGCCGCTTAATAGACAAACTGAATAAAGACTAACAGAGCTATTTATATATAATTGTGGCTGTACCAGGTAAATTTTCACACATTCATTGAGCAAAGAAGATTTATAAAACAATGAGACAATGCCATCTAATTCGGAGAACTAAAGAAAATAAAATTTAAAATATACATAAAACTAAAATATCCAAAGGTTTAAGGATTAGTAATTTATATACATAAAACATAAAAAATTGAGACAACACTGATATAGAAGATTATGATACAATGAAATAAGAAATTATAAATATAGCAACGGAACAATTTGAACTGGTCTGACAATAAAGTGTCTTGGGATATTATGATTTGGATCAATTAATATAAATTTCTGTCTCAAGAAATAGCCTAAATTATGACACAGGCGATAAAAACGTAATAATGTCACTTATAAAATAATTAAAAGTATTTCCCAAACACCAACCCAAATGTAATAGACGTCACTAGTGCGGATTACAATCTCTGGTTGAAATGTAAGTAGCAAGGTGGAGTATATATCACATAAAATCCATACTACTACTAAAAGAGGATGTTGTTGAGTGATCTATTGGTTGTGATAGTTATAGTATTTACGATAAGTTAATCAGTTATATGCATTTTTTGTTCTATATTCTTATTTTTCTCAGGTCATTCCTTCAATTAATGTTAAGTTTGGTTGTGACTATACTTCCTTAACTTTATTTATGTACCATTGAACACTTTTCGTAGATGAGAATCATTTAGGTTCTCCATTTGCCATTAGGGAATTCCTTTGTAATTAAAAGCACACGCTATTTTTTTTTCTCTGGATTTTTCAGATTAAATTTTTCTCTTCGCTTTTCGTCGAAATATTCAGTTAGCGTGTGTGGTCGTTTTATTTTGCATGATTTGTGGTTTTTTTTGCTGTGGTTTACAGCAGTCATGCGATTTCCTTTTCCTCGAGTGTTCTTATATGATCACAGAGCCTAAATATAATTCCCTTGTTCTATATTATAATATAAATTCCATGCTTCCAGTTGAACTGTTTTCTACTGTTAGGTTCGGACCTATACTTTATTCTGTCGAGAATAATTCATGCGCCAACCCCTATTGTTTTATAGATATATTTTATTGTCAATTCCTTCTCCAAATAAAATATCTATCGTAGCAGTTTTCTTTTGTTTCTTTTTTCTATGCTATGTATGTATGGTTGAATTTGTATCGATCACGCGCACGAGCAAGCTTTTTGGGTGGCTTCTTTCTTTTACCTAAGTTTATTTGTTATTTTAACGATTATAGTCTTATTTCCCTTTTGAATTGGCTAGTTCACCTTGGAATGTATCCAAGTAGTATTATCAAATATGCATATTTTTTCATTTCTGAATTTCTTGGAACACTACCGGCGATTAAGTGTTATGATAGGGGCCGATTTTTTTTCTCTTTCTCCCGCGCCCTTCTTTGCTGAAATAGTCATTTTGAGAAAAAATATTTCCTATCTTCTTTCTGCAATCGGAGCAGCCAAAGCAGCACAAAATCCGCAAAATCCACCACATGTTGTCATGTCACTGG
This sequence comes from Trachelipus rathkii, assembly GCA_015478945.1. Classification (NCBI taxonomy): domain Eukaryota; kingdom Metazoa; phylum Arthropoda; class Malacostraca; order Isopoda; family Trachelipodidae; genus Trachelipus; species Trachelipus rathkii. Next base: position 31,109 of record JABUQX010073095.1, read on the forward strand.
CGTGTATCAGAAATTCGTTTTGATGCGTTAGTATACTTCCGAAGCGGTGTGAAAGTTATCGGCTCTTGCACTGACCAGAAAATTGTCACTGATATTGATATAAGTTTAATTGTAGGATGTAATTAAATTAAGTATTGTTTCTTTTAATAATTATTTTTTCTCGATCACTTTGTTCTCATATTTAGGAATGTCTTACATGGTTTTATAGTGTAGTATTTTTCTATTCTAGTTTCCTTTTGGCATCCGTGTCTCTTTTGTTTATGGGGAATCTATTATTCTATTTGCATGTGGCTTTTCTAATCAGCAGTTTTTTTTAATTTTAACTTTTCGGCTGATTTATTCCTTTACATATATCTCTTTTTTTTTTTTCTTATGAATTATCTATTTTTTTTTTTTAAATAAGTTGATGATGAATTAATTGTTTTTAGTAATTTTAGGTGAAATAGCTATTTTCTGGAAAAAAAGGGATGCCTTAGTGAGGATAACTCCTACATGTGCATCCTAATATCTTTTTAATTCGGTGGGATTAAGTTAAATTGAAAATTACTCTAAAAAACATCTGCTTAATAAATCCCACTTTATATACTAATAATACACTTTTTGAGGCCACCTATAGGAGTATTGACGAGCCAAGGAGTGAAAGTTGAGTGTCTATCAAATACCATATCTAATATTATATATGTAATTTTCCTTACTTAATATAGTGGATGCATTCATGTCCAAAAATTATATAAGTATGAGTCTTAATTATATAATAGGTTCTATAATGATCGGGTATCGACAACACTATTTTTATTCACTAGTAACTACTGTATTATCAGCTTTTATCTCTCAATCGAAATCAGTTAACGATAAATTAATTATCTAAACAACGTATCTACCAATGTCCAATTATTCTAGAATGATCTTATAGTCATCTATACTAATTAGAATATACACGCTTAGCTATCCGAAATTCGTTGAGACTACGCATATATCTATTATTCGTATCGTGAGAGGAGTGGCTGTAGCCTGTGAGGTAGTGTGAGTTCCTTCTATTCAATCAGCGGAAAATAAAATATGTATAGGCGAAAGTATAGGAGGGTGAGATTTAAGCCTTCATTATGTAAGTACTTTAAATGATTGATATCTTTATGAAGGGTATACCTATAAATATATATATAGTATTTCTTATTCCAGTATTTAATCATACACATACAACACCATCACCAGCCACCGACTAAAATCCATTATATTCCATCTTTTATAATATCACTAGAGTTTCTTCACTATTTATTCCAAATTATTAATAAATAGCAAACATAATAATAATAATAATATATTTAATAAATATTAATATATATATATATATATATATATATATTTAATTATATATATTTTATATATATATATATAATATATAATATATATATATTATATTATATTATATATATATTAATATAATAATATATATATAATATAATATATTAATATAGTTGATATATATATATATTATATAATTATATTAATATATATAATATTAATATGATTAATAATTTATATATGTATAATATAATATATATCTATATATTATTATAAATATATAATATAATATTATTTATTATAATATTATAAATATTAAATAATATATTAATTATATATTTAATAAATTATAATATATTATAATATATATAATAGTGGAAGGCTCAGAGCATAGATATTATTGTGGTCTAAACTATATGACTCTCTTACAATATATCGCTTATGTACCATCAAAAGTGTGATTTCCAAAGAGAAAAAAAGAATAATATGGATGGTACATTGCATTTTAAAATTAAGATTCTCAGGAATTTGTATAATTTATATAAACATTTACATTTTCACTAAAGATTTAAATAGATGTCAATCTTCTATAAAAGTAACGTTTTGTTTTCCAGAACTATATTATTAATTCTATTTCAAGGTTGTAAAAAAAAAATAGGTTTTTTAAAAAATGAGCCCTCCATAGTGGAATCAAGTAAGAAGATCCTAAAGCGTCACTTTAAGAAATCGAATTTTGTTTCTCGCGTCTCTTAATAATTTTATTATACATACGTTACTTATGTAATAATCGTAACGTTAATACCTGTCCTCCCATATTTTGTTGTTTCTTTTCTGAGCACACCTGATATATATAAAAATTTTACCAACTGTAGAAGTCTGCTATACTGTGGTGGATAGATATTTAACATAGGGAGTAGTGTCACGAGAGTGAGATTAAATTTTCAAGTTGCCAACAACTCGAATTTGGATACCTTTAATAAATCTAGTGGTAAATAATAGAAAGAATTAGAGTTAAATTTCTGAAAAATTGAAAACTGCACAACATAAATTCTTGTGAATTTTATAATAAACATAGATTCAAAGCACTAATCAAAAAAAGCAATAGATAGAATAACCACAGTCCTTATCTACAAATTAAAAGAGAGCATATGAACAATAGTGAAGAAGAAACGATAAATCGAGTAATCGGCAAAGATAGACAAAGTAAGAGAGAAGAAAATATGCACGATCATAACAAAACTAGCTCTTTCTGCTAAAACATAAATACAGATCCCCAAGTAAAAATAAGATAGAATCTCGTTTGTATATGATACTACTATAACAGAAAAGCCGTATTATATAAAAACAGAAATAAAGTAATAATGAATTAAACAATTATCCATATAATACAGTAAATAGAAAGTATAAGATATAGGAATATTAACAAACTATTACATTAAAACTAAGTATCCCTATAAGTACAACATAATATATCTTAATAGTACTGTGATAGAAGATAAAAGAAGATAGTAATAAATATCTAAAACTAAATCGGTATATACCATGAGCGTAAAGGATATACCTATAAGGAGAATGTTACTAACTAAAAAGAAGTAAATATAACCAATTCACTGTTGAGGACAACATAGATATAATAACCAAAATACCAAAATGAGGTATTATTGTAAACTCAGTTACAATAGTCTAATACCACCTAGTATTAGGGTATTACCGTAGTATATTATTATTAGTAGTTGAAGAATAAATTAGTAATTAAAGATATAAAAAAAGAGTCTAGCTATTCACTAATTAAATACAATCACAGACATTAACACGATAACTATAATATATTAATATATATATATTAATATTAATATTAATTAATAATATATATATATATATTATATTATTATATAATATATATATATATATATATTAATATATATAATAATATTATATATATTAATATAATAATATATAAATTAATTATATATATATATTATAATATATATAATATAATAATATATATAAATTTATTTAATAATTATATATATGTATATATATATATAATAATATTATATTATAACATAATATATATATATTAATATATATATAATATATATATATAATTTATATTAATTAATATATATTATTATATATAATTATTAATATTATATTAATAATAATATATATATATATATTAAATATTATAATATATATATATATATATATACTTAAATACGTACTTAACTGGAAGGGACTACTAACTACATACGGGGAACTGGGGACAGTTTGAGGAGGGATTCAAATAAAAATAATTCTCAGTTATATACTCTTATATAGAGTAAATCACCTTCTATGGAGGGGTAGCAGTAGCCTGGGCCCACCATGCCCCCCTCCCTGTAACAGGACGAGACCTATATATATAATATAATTAATAATATATATATATTGTATGTGTATTAAGATAAATATTAAATAAGTATTAAATATATTATATATATATATTATTATTATAATATAATATTATATACTATTATAATAATTATAAATAATATTAAAATATAATATATATATATATATATTATAATATATATAATATTAATAATATTAATATTATATTAATATAATTATATATCTCAAAATACAATTTATTTTTTTTATTTGTATATAAAACGACTTTAGTCGTACTTATTAAAATTAGTATTTAATTTTAAAATTAGGTTTAAGTTGGTTAGGTAAATAAAGTTATCAGGTTATTGAATGTTATAGTTCAGGTTAGTTTAAGGATAAATTGTTAGTATTAGGATTATAGGTAGTATATAGGTCTAGTTTTAAAAATAGGTAGATTAGGTTAGGTTTAGTGACCTAATGTTTGTCTGGGTGGTTTTCTCGTAAAGTGATAATTAAAATTAAAACTTTTCATTCTTGAATTTATTGTATATTAGTTACTGCCAAAATAAATTATTTAATATAAAATTAAATATAAAAAATAATATACCTAAAATTTTGAAGTAGAATACTAACAGTGTTTATAAGCAAAAAACTATTTAACTAATATATATATATATCATATATAACATATATATTTAAATTATAATATTGATATATTAAATTTTAGAAAAAATAGATTCCTTTAAAATGAAATTAAATTAAACTAAATCACTTATATATTATATATACATACATATACTATTAAAAATAAAGATATATTATAAAAAATAACTCAATCTAATTATTCCCATTCTATCGAATCAAGTAAAAGACGTTATTGGTTTTCGTGTTTCTATTTTGACAGTTATATTATATTTTATACTAAAAGATAAAGTATAGGTTATGCTTCTAAATATTACAATTTATACTTATCTGCCAAAAACGTAACGATTGAAAACTTATATGCTTTTAATAATTTAATTAATTATCTACTTTTATTTAATATTGATTACTATGAATTTTTATATATATTATAATGAGAAATAAATGATTTGAGTATTTATATATTTAATTACATATTTTAAATATTCACTACATTCTTCTTTAAATAAACTTTTCTTAATAAGTATCTTAAATCTTCTATTTTCCATAGTGCTTGTACAGGAGTAGGATATTTCCTCAAATGCCATATATTATTTAAATTTTAATTATAGTTGTTTTATATTTCATTGTTTTGCTACAAAGTTCTTCAACTTTGATTATTATTCTATAATTAATTATTTATTATTTAATTATTATTATTAATTATTTTTATATATTATTATTATATTTATAAATAAGTAATATATATTTTACTATTAATTATTATATTATAATTATTATATTAATTAAATTATCAATTATTATATTTATATATATAATTATTATTATTATTATTATTATTTAATTATTATTATTATTTAATTATATTATTATTTATTATTATATAATAGCGAACTAAGCCTTATTAATAGCAACAATATAATTAAATGATACCTCAGTTAATATAAATATAATAAAATATTTTGAAAATAATAGAGAATTTCATGGTATGAATATGTATGTAAATTTTTAATAAATAATTCAATAACTAAGATTAAATAAGATAATATAAAATTAATTTTAAAAGCTTATTGAAATGTAAATTAAAACTAATTAATAATAAAATTTAATTACAATAATAAATGATAATTAAATAATAAATTAAGTATAATAATTTATAAATACAATACATAAATAATGTAAAATTAAATTCATAAATAATAAAAAAAATAACTTTATTATTATCAATGATATTTATAATAATTATTACAATTATAATTTTATAAATAGCATTTTATATATATATATAATATATATATAATATATATATATTTACATACATTAGTATTATATATTCTTAATTATATATTAGTATATATATTAAGTATTATATATATCTTTATTACATATTTATTGAAATATTAAATATATATTAATATATATATATATATAATATATATATATTTAATATCACTATTTAAATATATAGATTAAATAGAATAATTAAATATATATACATTTGATTCCATTGAATAAAATGAAAAATATAAAAAGTGAATGAATCACCTGAAGGAATATACTACTAAAAACCAGTGCTTCAAAGCCACAGTAGGAACAAAAAAAAGTTATAATTCACTATAAAATAATTGTCACACTTGTAATTTTAATTAACGGGGTTCGAAGCAAGGCAATGGTAAAATGATTGAGCCAGAACCGGTTAAGTTATAGTCCTATTTTAAAATTGTACATAAAAATTCATATATTACTCAATAAAATTAATGACTATGAAAGATGAAGAATAGGAAAGAATGTATCGAATAAAAATTTAGTACCTTATTACTACTAAATATATCTAATCAATAAGAGTCTAAACTAAATAAACAAACATAAAAGTTTTCTATTACCTTCGTCATCAACTCCGCTACATGAATGGCCGTCTGCGTGTGCAGGGTGAGTTCTGTGGTCCTAATACTAGATTTTCCCTTCGCCAAAGCCATGAATAATATAACCTTAAAATATAATTTAGTAAGTAAAGATATCTTGCCAATTAAATAAATAAATATTTTGCTTCACGCTCCCTATACATAATATGACATACAGTACAAATACACCATCATTTATTATAAAACCTTAAACACTAATACATATAAGATACAAATGTACACAAAATATACACATGACACACCACACACACAAATATACACTGTATTTTATCAAACACAACTTTGAACATTAAATACAAACACTACAGGAAGATTCAAAAGTTCGGCATCATAGGGATATTTATTAAAAATTTGGCATGTTTGAAGTGTTCACCCTCAACTTGCAAACACCGCTCAATTCTAGCAATGCAGGATTCCCGAACACATTGTACGAGCTTTGTCATTCTCTTGCAGGTACTGAATGAGATGAACTTTGTAAGGATGAAAATGATGTCTACGAAGAATACGCATAACAGACGTTGACTAACAGCTTGTCTCTTGACTTAATTTCCTCGTCAATGTTTCTGGCTCGGTTACGCTTTTCGGTCTTCCCCATCTAAAGCGATCTTTAACACTTTCAGTGTCTTTGGAACAAATTATTAGAACAGCTGTTGACTGATTAAATAAAAGGCGGCGTGGATTCAGCCTTTTAAATTCCATTATAATTTATCTGTCAATGGCAATTGATGTCCTATGCATTAACGCCTCCTTTGTTAATATTTCAGCCATGCTACTTCATTGCGACCACAAACTGTTACAAATGACTTCTTTACCTGTGCACGACTTTTGAATCGCCTTGTACCAGGGTTAATAAATACAAAACATAAACATCATTCACATATACACCAAATATACACGTCTTTTATCATACACAGCCTAACCTGATCTTGGGAATAATTGTCGACGCAGCTTTTACTCAATAGGCACTGAATTAGATCACCTGCAAGCTTGTCCCCACCTGTTCAGAAGGGGTTTTATGCCCTTTTGCCCGCTACGAGGAACCAACATAACAGGCCTGTCTGAAGGTTTCACCGCAAATCTGAAACGAAAAAAAAAAAAACAATTAATTTTCTTGTATCCTCCCTTCAAACCTCTACAGATGGAGGTGGGGGGGTAGGGAGCGTAACATACACGGAAATAGAATAGTTAAGTAGAAGAGCATGAACGTAACTCGAAAGTCAAGCCCCCCACACGGGTTGGCCGAGCACCGGAATTTTGAGCACGCCACACCGCACCAAAGTCCATTTTTGTTGGCAAAAACCGCACCTCTGCATCTTTTAAAATTGCAACCGCAACGGTACAGCTGGATTTGTGTGGAGCGGCGCCACCGCACCGCACCTGGTGCATCGGCCAACCCTACTCCACACCTTACCCTCATACCCTAAAGTGCCAGGTTGGCAAGGCAAAAACTCACCCGTAGGGCTTCACAAAACCGCGACAGATCCCTCACTGTGGTATCTCGTCAAAGTAGGGTTTATCCCTTGGGCCAAGCCCACAACCACACCCTCTCACAAAACGTACCATTCACTCCTCACCCTTATTCAACCCCCCCCCCCCCCTCACCCCCTTAAAAGTACCTTTCTACTCGTGTGTGGCGCACTGCACCGCACCTTTCCTTCAGACATTCCATTACTGACTGAAATATCACCACTGTAGCATCCGCTTAACCAAAACCGACTACATTTCATCTTTGTCCATATAACTGAAAAATCTTAATACACTCGTTTATTCTCTCATTTATACATTTTTTCATCACACCACACAACTTCCTACACACTTTTCATTCATTATTTTATCAACTCTTCTCACACCTAACACAACCCTAAGATTGTCCATCTGAATAGATTGTACCCTAGATCAATACATCTTATTCTACAATATGGTTTCATTACTATACATTAATAAAACATAACCCTATGCACAAACTCTAAGCGCACTCAAGAATTATGCCCTTTGGTATTCACCAAGGATTTAATTGCATCAGCCACCTTTCTACCATTCACAACTTTCCTACTACACTCTATTAATCCGTTCCCTTTTCATACTACATATATTAGCCTAAATATTTTTAAACTCAATATACCTGTTTCCATTTCTTCCATTCAATATGAATTTCAACGCCGTGACTATCCTCAAATTAACTTACATCGCCTTATTCTTATCTTAACCTTTCGCTCCTGCGAAACCCCTCTACCAATCCTCTTAAGCTTTCTTCAGATTCGCCATGCAAAACCGAATCATTGGCGAAAAATTAGCAGGGCACTCCCCACTCTCTTCCATTCTCCATCAGTCTAACGCCTTCCCCCTCCACTTCTAATCCTTTCATCACCCTATCCATATGCAAATTAAATAGCCAAGGACATAACGTATCCCTGCCTCACCTCCCACTATTAATATTAAACCATTTCACTTCAATTCCATTTTTTCTTCACTATGTCATACATACTTTTGATTCCCCTTATCTCCCTACCACCAACACCATATATCACTAACACATGCCACAAAGCTTCCCTATTAATCTTGTCATACGTCTTTTGCAAGTCCATCATAAAATCTATAAACAATTTATTCCTGTTCTCATTTTCTCAATCATTTGTTTCAATACGAAGATTTGATCTACACATCCTCTACCACTTCTAAATCACCTTATTCTTCGCCAATCAGCCCCTCAGTCACTTGACGCACTCTTTCAATCAAAATACACCGGCATATATCTTCCCCACAACAAAATAAACTAATTCCCTATAGTTCCTAGTTCCCCTTTTCTCCCTTACCCTTATATAAGGGTACTATTGCTGCTCTCCTCCAATCCTTCATAACTATACCCTTCACAAACGCTTTAGTACACAACTTACATATCCAGTCAATCACAATCTTGCCTCCATTCCTGATCATTTAACGAGTATTCATCTTACCTGCTGATTTAACATTCTTCAACCTCATCCCCTAAATACCTATTTCTTCTTACACCATCAAACCCACACACATTGATTATCACCTTCATTATGCAATGTTATGTGCAATTTTCCCAAGTGTTCTCTGCCCACACACATTTCAACAGTCACGAAAGTACCATCAGTATTCATTATTATTTGAAGATTCATCTTACTCTCTTTCTTAACCTTTTGCAATTCCTTCCAAAAGAGCCTCGAATTCCCTTGTAAGTCCCCATTCATCCTCCCTCCAAACTGTTCATTTACCTTTTTTTTCTCCTATGCAACTTTTAGTCTTCCTTTTATATTTCCTATCATATATCATTCTTTTGAAACCTTATCATTGGCTTTTAGCAAATTCAACCAAGTATCTTTTTTACTTTTAACCGTTTGCATTTCCTCTGCATAGGAAAGTTAGGTGTTTTTAAAAAAAAAATGAGAAAGGGGAGATGTGAAGAAGTTCGAGTTTTTAAAGAGTTAAATTTCACAAGATTTAGGTGACCCCACCGGGAAATCTCATCCAGATCGGCATGAATTGAATCGAAAAGCAACTCTAGAAGCGAAAGAGGGAGAAGATTTGAATGGAGTGGAAGAATGGAGAATTGAGTCATCGGCATAAGAATGAACAGAGTTAGATGACCAGCTGAGAAGGTCGTTAATGAAAAGTAAGAATAAAGTTGGAGATAAAACAGAACCTTGCCCACAGTTTAACAAGCATGAAGAAGAGGTCGTTTTCATACAAGTGCCCGATATGGAAGCGTCTGACGAGAAAACTTAAACAAGAAGTGAGCAAGGAGGAGGAGGAAACCCCGAAGGAAGGAAGCTTAGAGAGCAGTGACGCATGCCATACCCTGTCAAAGGTTTTGGATACGATCAAGCGCCACTCACCACATGACTCCCCCATAAGTTCGCTAAATGCAGAAGACTATAAAATCAGCTCGAATAGAAAGAAATGTTACAGTTGCCATCGAACGATCGAAAACCATACTGTGATCTGATTTTCAGATGATGCAGGAAATGACAGTTAAGAAGGGTTTCAAATATTTTTAGACAGAATACAAGGTGAGAGCTATAAGGGCGATAGTTAAAGGATCAAGAGCGGCTACCCTTTCTTTGGAATCCGGTTGAACATATGTAGTTTTGAACACGAAGGAAAAGTGTAAAATTAAGGCAAAAGAGAGCTTAGAGTCGAAAATTTCGAAGGACAGGCGCCAGCTTTCCGACGCACATTCCCTCAAAAACACGGAGGAGGAATACGTTCAAGGCCACTAGCCTTCGCCTACACATTAGAGCATCTCAGGATCTCGTGCACCCGATCATCGTGAAATCACGAGCGGAAGCCAGTTTGAATACCAGAGAGGAGAGGGTTGCCAGAATCATCCAGGGTGGAATTTACGACAAAAAAGGAGGGCCGAAGAGATTAGAACCTTTTCAGAAGGATATTAGCTACAGATCGTCAAAGAGAATAATGAGGAGGAAAAGGCAAATTTACAGAAGTTATTTAGAGATGTTTATTGGAAAATAAGGGGCCGAAATTTTTATCAGTAGGAAATCCAAACAAGGTCAGCGCACTTCCTTTTGATGAAAAGTCGCTTAGCCTGACGAATAAACTAATAATTTCCCTGCAACGATTCCGAGTTGAAAGTAAATTAGCAGAGTGATATAGGTAGGAGAGTTTTTTTCCATTTTCCGATAGTCATTGTCTCTATCCTGAAGAGCACGAGAACAGGTTCCATCGAACCACTGTTTATGAGAAGATTTAGTAGAAGATGGAGTGAACCTGCTCATTCTTTCTCGGAGATTAAGGCCCCCTACTTTTTCAGCAGTCAACCGAAGGTTCGAGTCAAAATAGGATTCATACCATGGGTAGGTAGAAAAACGAAGCGAACGCAATGCGATTAAAGGTGACCAGAAAAGTATCGTCTTACGGCATGGTGGACGCCGCTGGAAGCGAAAGTGTTTATACATTAAGAGCTACAAGATTGGTCAAAGTTACCGATAGGAGGGAAAATTGAGTATTTGTAGCAAGAATTAGAAGTGGTGAAGTATAGGTCGAGAGTGTTTAAGAATTGATTAGGATGATCTGGGATGTGTGAGTGTAGGTTCCTTAATCAGCTATTCCAGATCATTGAGAATGCTGAATGCTTTGGCCTCCTTCCCCTTCTGTATCAGTATGAGAGGAGCCCAACCACTCAGTGTTGGTGTACATTGAAGTTCCCTAAGTAGAGGACCTATGCATTTGGATGAGAAGTAACAGTCTCGTCTTTGAAATGTAAAATATTTAAAAAAGAGTCTGGAAAATCTGTTCCATTAGTAGAGCAGTAGCAGAAAGATAATAGTAGTAATAGTAAGGCAAGAAAGATCTTAAGCCATAGAATATCGTAATTAAGGGATTTTTTTTGCGACGTATTACCGGAGTATTGATGTTTATATAAGGCAAGACTCGACCATTTGTGGAAATTTTGAAGAAAGTTTGTACGTTTGAGATATTAAGTTTATTAGAGAAGATCCTTGGATAGCTGGTCTCAAGACAGAAGAGGTTAGGTTGAGAGTTGGATAGGTGAGACTCCACATATTCGATATTATAAAGAATATTTAGCTCCTAAAGAAAAGAGAAAGTAGAATTGCTGTTAAAGTGGGAGCATTTCCAGCTAAGAATATGGGATAACCCTTTTAGAAAGGTGGTTATGGACCATTAAAGTAGTGAAAATAAGAGGACTGGGGCAACATCAAACAATACAAATAGAATATATGGTAAAAGATTGAGGGGTATGGCGACGGCAAAATTTGCAAATGGGAGGAGGGTCCCGTGATGTGTAGTGGCTGTGAGTGATATTGGTGTAGCCAACACGGAGGCGTGCAAGTAATGCGTCGTGCCAAGGCGCTCTTTCGTCGATGGGAGAAAGACCAATACTCACCAATGTTTGCTTTATAATTTAATCAGTTTTGCCGCTCATCATCATCACTCTTGCCAACTATGATCGACGCATTCGTGTGGAGCAGCGGAATAATAATCAGTTGATGGGAGGCAACCTTGTCGAATGGCATTCTGGAGGTACCTAGAACAGCTCCCGAAAAAGAAGTAGGTGCCATTTTTGGCCTTTCTCTTGTTCTCAGTCAGCTATTTCGTTGCCAGTTACCCCTACGTGAGAGGTCAAACAGAGTATGATTTGTTTCTCAAGAGAGTGGTGCAGCCGAAAAAAATGTTGTACAGCGGATATCATTCGCTGAGCGAATCTGAATAAATGACAAGAGTGGTCTTGGTTAAGGAATAGAATTCGAGAAAGAGAAATCATTATAGCCATTAATTCTGCCGTAAAAAAAATTGAAGCATGAGGGGGAGAGTATAATAGAGGTTGCGGTCAGGAAAGACAGCAGACGCCACCCACACTGTCCCCTGTTTTAGAGCCGTCAGTAAACACTGGAGCAAATCCACCGTGAACTGCGGAATGAGACAGGAATGATGCCTTTAACAAGGCAGCGGGGTGGCTAGATTTGGAGAGAGGTCAGGACCAGGCAAATGGTGGGAACAGGGAATAGGCAAGGTGTATACCCTTCATCATGAGAGAAAGGCAGCACCTTTTTAAAGGGATGCTGAGGAAGTTAAGGATGTTATAAACTGTGTTTGTAAATTGCCAGAAAGGAGGATTTTGAAGTATCTCTCGCAGAATCTGTGTCAGAGCAGATGGTATTGGGGTTTGAAAGCGAACATAAAGCCGTATGTGCTCGCGGCGCGACATGTCGCCAAGCTCTCTAGTGGGGAGGGAGGGGCCGGAGGGGCTTCTATACTCTAAATTATATATTAATTAGTATATATATATATATATAATTAAGGTTATAATCTTTAATATCTATATATATATATATTATGCTAATATATATTATACTAATAATATATTAATATTAGTAGTTCTTATATTTATATATATAATATATAGTATATATTATATATATTTATATATAATAATATATATATATATATTTATATATATATATATATATACTAGGTATATATATATATATATATATAAATTAGTATCTATATATATATTATATATACTACTATACTATTATATAATATATATTATGATATATGTTTATTGTATATGTATATACAATGATAGCTATTCTAAGCCACATATATATATTATATATTATATATATATATATTATATTTTTTGGGTTTTACAAGAAATTGGATTTAGATATTGCCTAGTTATTATAGTCATAATATAATTAATTAAAGTTATAGTTGAGGGTAATCGCCATTCAGTCTATAAAATCAATTTAAATGTTATTTATTTTTATGGTCCCCATAATGATGAGAACTACCGATTATTATAGCACCAGCTTCTCTTGCACTGTCCACTAGATGAAGATTTGGGTTTGACTCTAATGCTGGAGCATCGGGTGCTGCAAGAATATGCCATATTCCAGACAATCAAATGCAACATCTCACATGATTCGGGCAACCGGAACCTAAATGATTTAGTCACGCAGACCTGTTTTGTCAAACAGCAAGCTGAATCTTAGGTTCACGCCTTCAGGAGTGGTTTTTGTAAGATCAAAAGTTTATCTAAGCTATATAATAGAAATAGAACACATTTGTCTAGTGCCTTATTCTTGAAAGATAACCTAATATGTTCATGGGTTCCGATGTTAATCGGATTATGTGAGCTTTGGTAATTCGTATTTAGATGGTTGATGGCGCTTATTCTAGACGCTTCAAACTAGCCTAAGCCGTCTTAATTGCATAACTCAAACAGTTTCCCTATTCCGTTGCGCATCGCTGTTTTGGAATGAAGGAAACCTATGAAGGTAATGTCCGAAATATTGAAGGCAATTAAATATTATGACCACACATGGCTTTTCTGTTGTGATCTGAAAGTTTTTGGACTCCTTTTGGTCTACAGGGAGGATTCACCAAACACTGTTGTTTTTTGTGTTTATGGACAGCCGGGATAATTAAGCAACATTACGTACGAAAAATGGGATAGAGAATTTTTACATTTACCCGCACAAAGAGAATGTTAAAGTATAAGCCCTTGTAGATTAAGCCGAGTTTTTAACACCATTATATTAAACTTGGATTCTATGAAGGAATTTTTTGTGAAGACCCTGGATAAAGGAAGGAGATAGCTTTAAATTATTATGTGACATTTTTCGTGGCTTAAGTAACGCTAAATTGAAATAAGAGGGCGTTTTCGTCAGACCGCAGATTCGACACCTACAACGTGAGACCCCGCCTTTGGCAAGAAATTAACCATGATGAACTTCTGCATGGATTCTAATAGACGTTATTACAGGTTCCTTGAAAACAAACGGTTGAAATAGTGGGGGGGGGGATCGTTGTAGAGAGGTTGCTCCGTTTATTACAAGTAACTGTTAGGCTGCAGAATGCACTAGAAATACATTTTTTTACATTCTCATCTTGAACATCTTGAAACAAATCTCGGGGCAGTAAGCGATGAACAAGGGGAAAGATTCCACCAAGATATACAGCAAATGGAGAAACGTTATCAGGGCAGATGGGATTAAGCAATGATGAGTGATTACTGCTGGTTTCTGAAAAGAGAAGACACTTCAGAACATAAAAGAAAAAGTAGTTATCGAAAGTTCAATGTGGCACAAATTCAGGAAAATTAAGGTAAATATATATCATTTTTATGTGGTAATGCATTATACATATATGTTTTATTACTCGTGACATCATAACTCTGTAAATTTGACTATAAAATTAATTAATTTTATAGTCAAGCTTAATAATAATAATATATCTTTGTTACAACATACGCATATTTGGAGGTATTATACCTTAACTTTGGAAACTTGTGACTCAAAAACTAAACGTGATACAAGAATTCTAAAATCATTTTTCGGAATTCGCATGAAAAATGCGTATAGTTTCACCTAATTTTATTTCAGTTACAAAAAAATTTCCCAAAATTTGTTGACCAGTGTAATTAAGTAGATAAAAATTAATAATGTCTAGAATTGTTAATTTACCTTATTTGTGGCAATGTGTTTGCTGAGATCTTACGAGATTGTCTATATCATGTTCAATGCTAGTCAAGCGAAGTTGCAAGGCTCTTCTTTGACTAATTGCCAATTTATTTCGCTGTTTAGTAAAAATGTGCAAAACTGCGCTGAATCCTTTCTCCGCTAAGTGTGAAGAAGAGAAAGCAACGTAGAGTAATTTCATTTCCTGCCAAAGTTTAGGATACTTGCTTTGAACTTTAAGTCAAAATGCTTCATAACTTTGCTGCTTAAATTGTACTTTAGCTTCGAGATCATTTTGTAAGTCAATAATTTCTTGATGCAAATTTTGATGAGCAGAAGAGGCATCACACACAAAAAATGGACTTTTGGTACAAATCAGGAGTTTCAAGATTGCAAAGAACTTTAAATCTAGTCATAAAATCTTTTTTCTGAGTCTGCAGGGGAAAACAATAGCATTTAATATCTGAATCTAAAATCAAATCATTATCATTGTTTTCTATAATTTAAAGGTTTGGGAACATTAGGAAATCTTTCCTCGTTACGATTTCTTTGTAGAATAATAATTTTCTGATAAAAGAATTTATAAATCCATTCGACTTAACAAGATTTATATAACTTCCTGGCAATTTGATATTAATTTCTTTTAGTTTGGTAAAAATATCCGAAATAAAGGCAATATCATTCCTTTGGTTTATTAGATTATCAGACTTCTTCTTATCACAAGGATTAAGAAATTCTAAAGCAGAATCACACAGATTATTGGAATGTCTCTAACAGTGTTCATTTGAGAACTATCGTACCTCGGTATGCAGGAACAGGATCTCAAAATTCTCTTTATTTCCTTGTCATAGCTTTTGAAAGACACTGTCATATATGAATGAATCTTGATTTTATTCACTGAATTAATTAGTGTTCAGCGTATCATGTAGCAGACCACTATAATATCTTAAATCTAAGTGTTCTCGATGAATAATACAGTGAGCTGTAAATATTTCCAGGACTATTTCTTTTAAATGTGCTATATATCCATTACTACTACTTACTATAGCTGGCGTTCCATCCGTTTCACATGCAATAAATACTTGTGATTGGAATATTCTTAATATTAAATTTTTTTCTGAACAATTAAAAATTGTTGAATCTTTAAAGTCAAAATTCATTTGTTCTGCAAAGAGAAATTCTCCAGTATTTAATTAGTAAAATTTATAAATTTATAGTATATAATATTATATTATATATATGTATATATATATATAAGTATATTTATATATTATATATATATATTACCATACATCATACTATCCTGACTATATATATCTCATATACTAAGCTAATACACTATCTACTATCAACCTATATACTACCAATATATATATCCTAGCTATATGATATAAATACTATGCTATACCTAATACTATGTAACTATATATAGCTTAATTACCTATACTATTACTCATACCCTAATCTCTTAACACCAGTTTTTGGGATTTGCAAAATGACACAAGTCAACTTCTCTACATCACCTCAAGGCACTCCCTATTTCCTCAGCCCTACCCTTACCCTCATAATTCAACATTTAATAAAGCAATTAACTCCAACAATGAGCCCGCAAAGCAATAAATCGGCTTTTTTCAAATTCGCGCATCTAATCTGAATCTGTCTTACCTTAAAATAGTCTACCCCATCTCTGCCCGCACCACATCTGTTCTCTTCTCTGAACCACATGTAACTAATAATATTTTCATAATCTTACGGTAACTATATCATAATAATAACTAATTCAAATTCAAATCACTATATAATAATATATAATATATAAATAATAAATAATAATAATATAATACAATAATATAATAATATAATAATAATAATATAATTTAATATATAATAATATAATAATATATATATTTAATAATAATTATATAATAATATGATAGTATATATGATAGTAATATTAAGTCATTATAAGTAATAGTAGTACTAGTAATATAGTAATAAATAATAATATTTATATTTATATAATGTAATAATAATAATGAATAAAATAATAAATAATTAATAATATAATAATAATAATATATAATAATAATAATATTAAAAATAAAATATACTATCATAAGAATAATAATATGTAATATAATAATTATAATAATAAGTAAATAATAAGTATAATAATAATAATATTATAATAATAATAATAATAATAATAATAATAATAAAAAATAATAATAATAATAATAATAATAATAATAATAATAATAATAATATAATAATATACTTTGAAAAAGCCAAGGAAGAGCGCATTCGAAATTTGCTCTTGATTGGTTAATCTTCCCATATAATAATAATAATAATAATAATAATAATAATAATAATAATAATTAATAATATTAATAATTAATAATAATAATAATATAATAACATAATAATAACAATAACAATAACAATAAGTTTAATGTTAATGTTAAATGTTAAATGTTAAATGTTAAATGTTAAATGTTAAATGTTAATGTTTAATTGTTCATGTTAAATGTTAAATGTTAAATGTTAAATGTTAAATGTTAAATGTTAAATGTTAATAGTTAAATGTTAAATGTTAATAATAATAATAATAATAATAATAATAATAATAATAATAATAATAATAATAATAATAATAATAATAATAATAATAATAATAATAATAATAATAATAATAATAACAACAAATTGTCAGAACGTTTATTTATATGAAAAATTGTTTTTAAGTAAAATGGTGCATCTCCCCAATTTATACATATTTTGAAAACTTCATTTTGATTGGATGAAAAGACAAAATATATAGCGATAAAAGCATTGATGAAAATCATCTTCAGAAGATGTCGGGAATTGATATTCCTTGTTGTTTGGTTGCAGGTATCAAAAATAAAAGTAAAGTAATTTCACATTAGACCTATCTTTGTATATTTCAAGTTTCAAGCCATTTCGACAGAAATTGTAGCAGATTAAATTAAAAGAAGCTTAGAGATTGGTTTTCAATCGAAGAAAAATACAATACAAACCAATAAAGTTTCAGGGAAAAACAAAATCAGTGTTTCTGGGGCCAAAATGATCTGCATCAGTTTTTTCATTTGGTGAAAATCTGCTAAATATTTAGAAAATTGCGTCCATTTTCATTTTGGGGCTGAGTCCTGCAAAACTCAGTCAAACTCAAAACCTTCCTTTTACAATATAAAAAGCGAAGAATCATTAAGCTTCGTTTACACTAAAAAATTGATATTCAAAGAATAGTTTTTATTGGTTCAATCCTCTGATCATCAATTTCGAGTTGGTAGTCTCTACTATTATATGAGCGAAGATAATAAAAAGGAACTGCCGTAGTATCCTGGTTGGTTGCCATAATTTTTTTATAAATTTACGCAAAAGGATACTTCTTTTTAATTTCCTAACTAAGAGCTTATTGCTTTAACTTCTATTTTATCCAACAATATTTTCTTCACGATTAGCACGAATAAATCGATTCATGAACATTGCTAATAAGTCCCTTGTCAGTTAACTAAACGCAAATAAAATGAGATTGTGAGGAAAGATAGATATCTCAAGCTCTTCTTAAAATAGGGGGTATGCAAATAAATTGCTAAGGAAAGTTATGCTCGTTGTAAAAGCTATGATGTTATAATAATGAAAGTTCGAGGGCTAGAAAGAGAAATTGTAGAGTGTTAGTAAGGGATGGAGACCTGATAAGGACAAAAGTCCTAGACATCCACCTTCAATAATGGAATTAATCGTGTTATGAGACGGGCAACCCATGTTAGTAAAACATCATGCTCAAACAGAGCATATAATTTTGACAACGTAACAAATTACGAATCCTCTGTCCCAATAAAACTTTAGTATAAGAAACAGTGTAAGCCTTCCAAAATAGATCAAAAGAAACGCAAATACCAATAATTTTATTAAGAACATGAAATTTTAATTCTTCTGCTTTTGAGGATGACGTGCAGATGAGGGGAGGATTGTCAAAAAGTAAGATGAATATTTATTTTTGAAGAATTGAAAAGAAAATCGTTCATATACCTGATTACAAAGATAGGATTCATTTATTTCAATTATGTCATCCCTTCTCTGTCAAACTCTCTGATCACAAACTTAATTAAAGCTTTGCACTATCTTACATATAATCTATTGTAAAAGTCTGGAACACACTCCCATCGCCTATTTTACAATTAGTTTTGACTTGCACACCCTGAGACACCGTGTATCAAGGCATGTCAGTCTTTAAATTAACCTTGGTTCTGAAATTTTTCTAACTCCAGTAAAATTTAGTAGGACTTTGGCATTTGCCACTGGAGGATTTATAACAACAAAACTGAGTTGTTGGGGTAGAGAAGAAGAATAGCACCTGAGTCATTCAAATGGAATAATTTACAAAGAGTTTGGACATAAAAGAAGCTACGCTAAAAGTGGTTCCTTCAAAATAGAAAAATGTAGGAAAAGGGAAGAAACCAAGATGGAGTTGACATTTTTAAAAAAAGAATGCATGAAAGTGCGTGAGGAAGAGGAAGCAGACATATTAAAATAATTTTTTAAAAGGAAATGAATCCTCATTTTTCTGCGAAAAGATTATGCACGACTTCCCTTAGAAATATAAATAACATCAGTTTCAGGGGTTTCAAGACCACGAATTATCATGACTGCAGCATTTCTTCGACAATATCACGAGAATAATGAGAGTTAAAACCAGTGTTAATGATTTTTGAAAGTAGTGAGCGTGTTATGTACACGTCTATTCCAAGAGGACCAACTCGTTTATGCGTTCAAAATTTTTGAAGTAACTCTTCCAACAGTGGAGTGGTCATTTCTTGGAAAGTAAAAGAAACAGGCAGAATACAGGGATAAGATGGCGATGAGTGAAACCTAGAGGTGGAAATATTTTATATTATAAGGATTTTAATTAAAAATGAAGAATATTTATTATGTATTGTTCATCTCCAATGCTATCATAGAAACAATTTAAATGCTATTTATTTCGTACTAGAGATTATTGTTTAAAAATTTACGAAATTAATTGGCAACTTAATGAAAGGCATTGTTGAATTTTAAAAATTGAAATCATCAATAATTTTGATTTCAGAAAATGAATAATCGAAGGAATGTTATTTAATTAAGAGCTTAGATGGCTCATTAATTTAATTAAGATTGTCATTAAAATAGATGATAAAAAAATACTTAATTTATAATCTTAGATTGGCATGAAAGTCAAAGATATGAGGTAGAAAATTGGCCAAAAACTACATTAGAAGCAAGAGAACAGACAATATCTTCGCACACATAGAGTATGTGCAACATTCGATATTTGGTTTAGAATAGGTTAGGTTAGGTTTTGAATAGTAGAGATGGTGTTCAGTAAAATGGGAAATAGAATATAGGCCTCGAATATTACACATGTTAAAAAGTAAAGAAGACCATGAAATAGAATATTAAGGAAGTATCGTAGCAAGATCTCTTCCAAGCTGTGATGGAATAAGATGCAATCTTAGTATTTGGTCCCACTACGCATTTAAGAGTCAAAGTGATTTGTTGTCATTATAAATATTAGAAAAGAGTGTATGATTTTAAATTTTAGTTACAATAGTGTGATTAAATGATTGATATTCTATCTGACATGTCTGCGCAAATCATAGTTAATAGTTGCAAAATGGTATTGATGCTCTATTGTGTAAGTAACACGAGAAACCGGTGAATCTTTGGACGCTTAGGATCAGAGGAAAATTTTGAGGGTCTGAGGGTGAAAAGATTCTCTTTAAAGTCATTTATAAATTATTTTTAATTTAACAGTCATTACTATAATAAAATTAACTGCAATGAATCCTTGATTAAAAAAAACAATTTTATTTGATTTCAATTATAAGTAAGATGATGTATAAATTTTATTTTAATTTGAAATTTGTAGTATTGAAACGCAAAATTATGAATGTTTCAATAATTTGGATCTTGACAATTTTTAAAACTTTTAAAGCAAACGCCTACTTCTTTAAAGCTATTTTTATATATAATAAATAATAACAATTTCAAAGCAATACACTGAAAGAATACTTAATGTTAATGAATACGTGATTCATAGAACAAAATTTTAATCACCAATGGAAAATGGATTTTAAGGTTATGCGGATATGTTTTTAGTTAAAGAAATGATTTTTAAAAAATGCCTAATAACACTAGAGGTAAAGCAACCAAAAATACGTTCTTTTCAGGTACAGAAAAAGTAAAAGCCCAGTTGGTAGGTTTTTATTGGCAAAATATGTTAACAAAATACTTAGTAGCAGTTTACGTACTTATTTTTTTATATAAACGTTGGCGAATCTTCAACACACAAGAATCTGAATTATTGCTTAAGTTTATAGATTGTCAGAAATATAATATAATTTTTGTTATATATGTTATTATATTTGAAGCGATTAATTTATAGTTATATATATTATATATTATAATAAATCTAATATTTAATAAGTATAATATATCATCATAATTATATACATATTAGTATATAGAGGTAAGTATTGGTTCATAGGCACTCTATATTGAATATTCACTTCAAATATGATAACGGGGACTTACATAACAAGGGAATAGAAGAATATCTAATTACTATTAATATACACTATTACATATTGTATCCAATATTAATATATTAATAATTATTATAGATTTAATATATATATTACATTAATATATAATTATATATTATTATTTATTATAAATATATTATAATATATATATAAATATAATATTAATTATAATAATTAATATGTATATATATAATAATAAATTAGTTTAGTCACGTGACGTTAGTACGTCTTGTGAGGTTTAGTTATCAGAATGAAAATCCGAGCATCGTAAAATTTCTTCCAGTAATGACTAAATTATCGTACTTATCATTAAACACTGTGAAGAAACATTTTTTCATGTCACAGAGACCTGCAACTGGCATATTTTCGGTGATATAATCAAAACGAGATTTCTTCACATAGACGCGTAATCAATATGCAACATATTGAAACATTTTAGAATCTTAGGGTCGCGGGCTAAACTTATTACAAACCACTATACATGCATCTTAGCTTACACATAAGTAGAATCGCAACTATAGACCATTCTCATGCTAGATATAATATATAAATTAATTATGATTATATACAAATCTAAAAATATTATAAGCAACTATCAGATATTAGTTAAGAAAGCATATATAACTTAGATAATCATTTTTGCTATATATTAGAAATTAGAAATAATTATTATAAACAAACAACTAAGGATTATATTTTAATATATATATAATGGAGCAAAGCGAAATAGATGTTGACGCGAGGACCGGAAATATCTAAATGATATATATACGCTAAAATGTTGTTACGTTGTCACTTTCTTTTAAAATAAACATATGAGAATAACATTTTTAACACATATATCAACAGCAATAAGCACTCTAATAAATCTCAGAGCGTTCGTTCAAAATTCAATTAATGTCCAAAGCTACATATATTTGATTGCATATCAGTTATATCACTATATAAAAACAGAGAAAAAATTCCAGTGCTTTCCATCAAGATATCGCACGACTCTCTCCGTACTAAGAGGGTAACGAGGTTATTTATTTAAATAAAAATCATCATGTAAATTTGCTGTTAGTTAATATTATCTATTTTATAATATAGAGTTTGAAAAATAAAATAAGTTTAATAGCCATTTTCATGAAAATTATTATTTATAAGTGTTTTAATATATTTATAGTGATATAAAACAATTGGGTAAAAGTGATAAGAAATATGTTTATTTTATTTTTAAAAAGTATAACAAAAACGTTTTAAGGTCCTATATAATATTTAATATATATTATAATTTATTATAATAGGATTTATTTCTTTAGGTTTATATAATTAATATTAATTATATTATAATTAATATATATTATATTGATTATATATATGATATATATTATAATAAATTATAATTATATTATATTATATATATATATATAATATAATATATATTTTAGGTAAGTTATTAATATATAATTATAATATTTAATTATATATATATATTATAATAAATATATTATAATATTATAATTATAATATATATATATATTATATTATATATATTATATATATAATAAAATAATAAGATATATATATATAATATTTATATATATATATATTATATATATAATATTTATATTATATATGATATATATATATATATATAATATATATATATAACATTATAATATTTTAGGGGATTTATAGTTACATATAGCAAGTAAGATAACCAATCCATTTAAAAACTCTTATTACTGAGGGCATAGGGTAATTCTGTGGATAATTGGTCATAATTCTTAGTTATATTATATTCACTTATATATATAATTATTAAATATATACTTAATATATATTATATATAGTATCATAATAAAAATACTATATATTATATATTTATCATATATAATATATATATATATATATTAATAGAAGTATATATATATACCTTATACTCTCATCTATGTAAGTACTGAAGCCTTTTCTAGTACCCAGATCTGTTGGATATAACCAATACATTTTGGTCTATTATCACTTCTGGTCCCGAAACTCTTCATCCTATGAAGTACTCTAGAATAATACATTTTATCTTCAGTTCGCAATGTGATTTATCTTATATACCAGTCCTTGAGTTTATACACTCAGGTTAGAGTTTTTACACTCATACTCTGTGGAACTATCAATAACTTTCACGTCACAATTGTAGGATGGAAAACTAATTATAATTAATAGGAAGCCTCTTATACACCTTCTTATATAGTACAGTAGCCGAGCTATTTTTATCTATTACAATATAACGCATTCATAAGTATAAACTCTTTATCGAGGAGCCTGGTTTTCATTGTTAAAAAACATCTCATTCAATGTATATGGATCACAGACAAGAATAAAGTCCAAAGAGAGATCGGCTAGAGGGCGCTATAGGTGCATTAGTCCCTGTCTTGCCTGTCGTTATACGGAACTAAATGCTGAACAATGAATAGTCTTAACATATATGTTTTCTCTTCGCACCTGGAATCTAGAAATATCACATAATTCTCATACAGTGAGCACCTTCACACAGAAGACAGATATTACTATTTTGGAATAAGATATTTAAAATTATTTGTTTTATAATAATGCAGAAAACGTAGCATTGAATAGAATCTTGAAAAGATTAATTATATATATAAATTACTATTTTTCTTTTTGAGCGTAAAAGATTTCATAAATAAAGATTAGTGGTAAAAAATCTAGATTATGTTGATGGGAAGGAGACAGGAGGAAAGAAGAGAGAATGAATTCTAGTTTGGAGTTTATTTATTTATAATTAACATAAATATAAAAAAATATAGTTAATATATAGAGCACATTTTAATTGTCATCGTATTATGAGAGAGAGAGACAGAGGTGTGAGGAGAATCTGTCTCAACCATGACGAGAGTAAGAGAATGAAGAAGAGATGATGAGAGTAAGGATAGGATTAGAGTGAGATGAAGGAGAGAGAGAGAAAGAGAGAGAGAGAGAAGGTAGAAGATAGGAGTATAAGTAGAAGAGAAATAGATGCGTGAAAAATAATTAATACTAATTATAATTATAAATTTAGGTTGCTCCTTACTGTATCGTCAGTATAAAGCTATTTAAAGTCAGAACTTTAAAAATTGAGAAAAAAGTTATATACACGATAACTCAGTTAATAATTATTCTCTCACATTAATATTATATTAATACGGCTATGTTATATATATTTATAGTATATATTTAAAGTAATAAATATATATTATAAATATATATAAGTATATATATATATATATATATATAAATAATATTATATTATATATATAATAATAATATATATATTAAACTTATAAATATATATATACTGTTATTATATATATATATAATATATATTTATTTGAATATATATATTATAATATATATTAATACGATTAAATATATATATATATAACATTATATATATTATATTATATTATATATATATATATTATTATATATATATATTTTATTATATATATAATAATAATTATTAATATTATATATAATAATTACTATATTATAATATTATATGTACGTAGTAATATTAAGTTATATTATTATTGATAATTGATATACACTATATATATACTTAGTATATTATACTAGTAGTAGTACTATATTATAACTATTCTTATTTTACAATATAATTATAATTATATTATAATATAATATATATATATATATATATTAATAAGTATATAGTATATTATATAATATAGTCATATATATATTATTATAATATTATATAGATATATATAATATAATAGGTATAATATAATATATACGCCATCAAGGATCATATAATATAACTAGTTAATATAATATTTAATAGATTTAACCAATAGATATAATATGTTTACCCATATTAGTTGAGAGATAAATATATTGATGATTTTAGATTAATCTATATCTAGTAGTATATATATACTGTATTATATATATATATTATATACTAGTACTATAATTATATATAGCTATAATTAGTCCAAATTGTAGAATATACACAGTATTTAATTAGTAGATTTCAAATATGATATAATATTAGATTATATTCATTTAATAGTTTGAATATTTAGTTATTTATTATTTACTAAATATTAAGTGCAGCAGTTTGAATATAAAAGCATTAGAACTTATAAAAAGAAATTTTAAAAGTTCTCTCTGTAGATTGGTATAAAAGCAAACCTCCATTTCCTCACATTCCAAGTTTAATATTGCCAATATGTTCCAAAACGAACCTGCTTTATATTGCTTCATAATAAATATAGATATTATGTTTGCTTCACTTTAGACTGATTTGAGCAATCTCTAAGAAATAAGCACTCATTATTCCTATCTTCTTTGTGAGAGTACATTAACCTATAATAATATTAAATAGTATTAAAAAATATAACTGGGACATTATAAAATTTTAACGACGTAGTAAAGAGAAACGATGAAAATGGATTCTCGCAATTTATATTTCGTTCGGCTCTATATTATAGGAGGATTATTAAGTATAATATCATATTATAAGATATATATATATATTAATATATAATATATTAATATTAGTAATATATTAATATATATAATATATATATTAATATATATATTTATAATTAATATATTTATATAATATATATATATAATATAATATAGTATAATATATATATATATATATATATATATACTACACATATTTTTAAAATGTATTTATATTATTTAATACTTATTTTATATATATATACTTTTTTATCACCATTATATACAGATGATTTTTATAAAATTCCTCATTGGTTTTATTGTGGAACTTTCTAAGGTTCATTTGTTATATATTTTACTGGGTGGACTATATGAGTTGAAGGTGGATTTAGATCTTAAAAAAAATAAATCCAATAGATTGCAACTACTTGGGGAAATTTGAGCCTAGCCTGAAATATAAATATTTAGTTTTTACGACATTATTTACAACACTGAAATAGTATTTTTTAACTGATATAATTATATTATTAATATATAGTAAATTATATATATAGTATATGAATAGTATATATATAAATTATATATATATATATATATAATATATTGATTTATAATATATTATAAATATTAATTATATAATATATATTATATATATAATCTATATAATATTATATTAAAAATATTATATATATTATATATATATCGTATCTATATATATATATATTAATAATATATATATTATAAATAATATTAATAATATATATAATATATATATATTATATATATATTATATTAAATAAAATATATATATATATATGATATATTATTATATATATATATAAATATAATTATAATATATATAATATATATATATTATATATATATTATTAATATATAATATATCTATATATATAATATAATATATATATATATTATTATATTCATATAATATATATGATATTATAAAATATTATATATATATATTATATATATAATATTATATATATATAATATATATTGATCATCGTGATATCTAAATTTGTGATGAATACTCGATTAATGGCCGGATTACTTGAGATCATCATGGCTTATATGTTGTAACTTATAGCATTTTACTGTATTTAACGTGATATAGTGATGGTTTGATACTAATATGTAAATCAAGCGATACGGGAATCTGACTAATATTTAATTTAATTAATTAATTAATAATGACGGTAATGGTATATATAATTGTATCTAAATAATATATACTATTTTAAAACTCACAGTATAACATGTTCTTCATTAATGATGAATATAAACCGAATAGTGAGATAATTAATACCTACTATATTAATAAAAACGTTAATATGGTTCAAAAGCAGGATAATGATAGTAAAAACGACATCGCTACCATATATAAATAATTTAGTTATATAACCACTCAATCTATATTATTATACTATGTGTTGTAATCTTTTTAGCACAACGCTTGATTAGATATTTTATACACTTTATCACGATTGGAATAACACAATTCGTAAAAGATATTTAGAATGAGAAAAGACACAAAATATGAGAGAGACTTTCGAAATTGCATGAAGTCCTAAATATTATATGGCGAGAGAAATATGATGTAGGCCAAAATGAATGAACTCATATAAAAGATTTAGAGTAAGACAACAACTGAGATGATACTCTATATATATTATTTAGAAACACAAAACTGAGAGAGAGAACCTAAACAATATTTGAGGCTCCTAAAATTTGATAAAACCTTAAAATTGGAGACCAAATCTGAGTACCGTATTAAACTGAGACTTAAAAAAAAATGTGAGTGTGACACAAAATTTAAAAGAACCAATTGAGTACCGGAAACTGAGACAAACTAGAAGACCTAAATTGAGCAAAACTGGAGCCTAATTTATTTGAGTACTCTTTTAAGATAGCAATCTATTTTATACTACGTGGAAAATATTATTTTTTATATAAATTATTTTTTTTCTAGTACTATTAACAATGTGAGTTGTAAAATTTAATTAAGCTTCACAAAATAATAAGAATTGAAGAAGAGATCAAAATAATTAGCTTCAATTGAATATTTACGTGAAATATATTGTTAATAATTCAATATTCGAGGAATATGAAAATTAATGTTTATTCAGGATGTATCCGTTGAATACTTGAGAATATCTTAATCTTAAAGTAATAATCGTATTCCTAAATTTTATATGTTTAAGTTTTCATTTTTCTCTAAGATATAGAATAAATAATTATATACCTCAATTTTTGAAGCTCATTTAGCATAGTATTTAATATTCATACTCAGAAAACTACTATCACTTATAAATTTTATGTGTAAAATAATAATATTAAATAATTTAATTATTGCAAATGTTTATAAAATTCAATTTTTTATATTTGTCACGATGCTTTATCAATAAGAAATAATTTCAATTATTAAAATATTATTTCAGTTATTAGTAATTCAAATATCTTTAATGTCACACTTATATACTATCGTTTTTATAAAAATTCTCCTTTTTAAATCTGTTTGTGATTTAAGAGACTGTCACTCAATTATATTGGCAAATTCATTTTCTAGCTAATACTACATTTAGAGAATGCCTATAGACCTTATCTATTTTCTAAGATAGTTATATAAATAGTAAAATAAAATCTCATAGTATAGATGATAGATGTGGGCCACAAAGAGCTAACTATTAACACTAACGAGAACGTTTAGAATAGAGTCAATGCATTTGGGAGCTCAAAAAATAATGCGATATATGTTAATGTCAAACTGTGATATTTAGATCAGTATGTGAGGCAAAAAAAAGATATTACACTGACACCATGCGAAGCATAATGAAGAGAGCATACATAGACTCAACACATCCAAGCGAGAACACAAACGAGAGCGAAGCCTACAAAATATACAAAAGAAAGGAGAATGAGTTCATGCTTATATTCAATGATAGCAGTAACAGCAAGCTATCACCTATTTATTGGCGGGAGTATTTATTTGTTACCCCTAAAATACAGAACCGTGCATGCTACTTATCCAGAGGATTAGAGTTATTATCGTACATATTAAAGTTATCAATGTAAAATTATTATTATATGCGAAAAATGAGTATTCTACGTGAAATATATTAGATGCCGTTATATATATAAATACAATTATTATTTAGTTTAAATAAATCCCATGACAATTCTACTCTAGCCAATTGTCAATAAAAAGTTTTTACACTATTTGATGAGTCTTACTATGTATGATTCAGCAGTGATCTCCTTTACATCCTATATTTTACAGATGCTATCTCAGAAAGAAAAAATTAGATGAGACAGAGTATTATATTATTAAATATATAATATTTATATTAAATATTGTCAGTAATGTGACACTTTATAGGTATAAATGGTATATTTGCTTATGTTGCAAGAATTCAACCAAACTTTCCTACGACTTTGGTATACACGATCATACCGAATTAGAAATTTAGGCTTGGGAACAGCTAAAGGCAAGTTTTTTTATTTTGTATATATAATAATATAATTCGTAATGATAATCTTTCAGTGTTCGTACTTTTAATGTTATGATATTATACTTCTTCATCATCCATCTCTCTATCTCTAGTACGTATCTTATATCTTATATATTCTCATATCTCTCTTCATATTCTCTTATTCTATCTCTTATTACTATCTCTCACTCTTATCTGCTCTCTATCGTCTCTCTCTCGTCTCTTCTCTCTCGTTCATCTTTCGTCTATCTCGTCTTACTATATCATTTCATATTATGCTATTCTATAATATCTCAAATAAAAATTATAAATTAACCAAGCTTTAATTACTTACAGTCTAAATATATATATCTATGATCATATTTAATCAATCCTGTTCTCCAACAACTCAACTGGTCACTCAATTTGTAGGAATTAACACGACATTGGAATACTTTTAAACTGTTCCCTAAATATGTTTTTCGATAACTGAAAGTAATAAAATACTGACATATCAATATGAAGGAAAGATTTACAAGAGATTTGAGAGTTATTAAATCATCTTACCACAAGTCTCTCACTCTATTCTTACCAGTCCTGATTGCAGATAGCGGTGATAGTAATATATATATTATCTAGTATTGTTTATATTGCTTCTCTATATTACGTTCTTCATTCTCCTCTCGTATTCTTCTCGTTTATATTATATATTATTAATATATTATTATATGATTATTAATTTTTAATAAAGTTTTTTTTTATGTCTATTATATTCATCTTAATTATTATTTAAAAGTTATAATATTTAATATATATAATATAATATATAATATATAGATATATATATATTAATATATAATAGATCATATATAGTACTATGATATAGTATAGTATAGATATATTAATCGATAAATAGGACTAGAGACAACATATTTAATAGTATAAGTGATATCAAAAAACAGTTATACCGGGGATGTTTAAATACCATACACATTGTATAGATTACTAAAAATTAGTACGTTTATCATAGTAATTCTAAAATTTAAAGGTATACAAATATTAAGGCCTTATGAAATGTTACATTTATTATTATTTTGTATATCTATTAAAAAGTTATAGGTTAAAATAAATATACTTTACTTATTATGCTTAATATTTTTTTTTTTTTTTTTTTGGAAACGATAAAATATATATTAAGATAACCTTTTTTTACAGTAATAACACACAGTTTATATATTATGAATATGCCGTTATCTCTTATCATTTATTTATTTTATTAATACTTTAATATATAGTTATATTGTATGTTAAACACTCATATAAAATAATTTAAATATATAATTTATTGATATAACATTTATAGATCCATTGCTAAAGAAATAATAATTTTAAAAATATATTAAAGTATGAGCTTTCAGAAATTTTATATTATTAAGTATGTAGATTGTATTTAAAAATGTGGAAATGCATCATACTGTATATATATACTAAGTTTCCCTATGATATTAGTGAATTTTATTTTATGCCACTATCTAAAATTAATATATATAATAAAGAATTAAATAAAGTCTATATCAACAAAGAATTAATTAAAGAATGTATATAATTATCACTACCACCCCCTACAAAAAAAACATTGTTTTAATTTTATTTTAGTATTTATCAGAAACAGTATATTTTTGGTTTTATTTTTAAAATACAACTGTACAATTATCTTCAAACTCTTGGATATATATAGTATAGTTATATATTATATATATAATATTATTAATATAATAATATTATATTATATATATATATGATATAATATTATATTAATATTATATTATATATATATATATATTTTATATTATTATATATATATAATTATCTAATTCATATATATATTATTTTTAATATTAATATATTTATATTTTATATATTATATATATATATATTTATTTATTATATATATTATTATTATTTATAATATATATTATATTTATATTAATATATATATATATATTATATTATATAATAATAATGTATATGTATATATTATATTAATATATATATATATATTATATATAATATATTATATTTTATTGCAGTAGTTTTGTTTTAAATTATAATTGATATTTTTCACATATAATACACATTATATTTTTATATTTTCTATTTTAATATGTCAAAGTATTTAGAATTACAATACTCTGATTCACTTGTGTTGTATATATGATTTTCGAGTGAATGAAATAATTTTAGGAATGTCTTCGTCTATTAATAGAGTTTTGTCAATAATAGATGACGGTATGAATGAGGGATAACTAAAGGATTTTGTATTTAGGCTAAATTATATCATTATTTTTACAATCTTAATAGTTCGTATTTCATTTATGAACTGTATTTGTTATAAATTAATAAATAAACGTTTATTATTGACGTAAATTTGACTCTACACAATTTCATTTCACTTTTATGAAATGTAATATATGTATTATAATTACAAATATTAAGATATTAGGAACTATTCTTAGCAAATATATTTTTGAATCGTTTGGTCCCGTAACATTACGTAAGTTCCATTACATTCCGCTACAATATTTCATCACATAAATCTATAAATATTCCTGTTGAATTCATCTCTCTCTTTTAAGTTATATAGTTATATATCATTATTTGACAGTATTAATTTATTCCTATATATTCCCAAAATTACGATTTATTTGAGCTTAGAAGAAGTATATATCATGATGTAATTGATCAATAAAGCTGTTAGGTAAAAATCTCATAGATAATTATAGAGAGCTGTTATATGATTTTATTATGATCGATGATTTAATTATTTTATATATTTATATTTATTTATAGGTATATTCAATAATATATATATATATATATATATATAATAATACATAATATACAAGAGTTTTATCTATACTTTGCTAATCACTGTACTCATCATATAAATGCCAAATTTTAGATAAGTCCTAGTTATAGGTAAAAATTTAATTCTGTAATTAAGCATATTTTGTTTATAATTCAGATTAATAATGTAAGTTTTAAAAATATTTCACTAATTTATTATGGTAATAATTGTAATAGTATGTATATTTTGCGATCTGTCTAAGTTAATTTTATTTATCATTTATATATTTAAATTTTCATCTTTTAATATATGAGTACAACTTTTGTTAATCAGTCAGATACACGCACGAAATCTTGTTACGATATAATTATTATTAGGTGTATTAGATTATACATAATGAGTGATTGAATATATAGACTGGTCTTTTTTCAGGATGGAGAGAGACAATTAAATGTTTAGCAATTATTGTCCTGGGTGGTAAGTCTTTTACTTTATGATCACATACTATAATAATCGCATTTCTTATTCTTTAATGGTTTCGGTATCACATTACACACATCATTTATAATCACATTATTCATTGACTTCGGAATATAAATTGACCATCACTTTAATAATAATAATGTAATATTTTCAATATATGAAAAAAAGCACGAGACAATAAATACATAATCGGCTAAATAACTGATAACTCAATATAAGAAGAATCTCAATATATTGACGATAGATATTGACTATGAGAGTAGATTTACATTACTCAATCATCACTAACATATAAATGAATAATATTTATAATATATTAATTAAACATATAGTTATATTTTATAAAATGTAATTTAAACTTTTTCTAAATCTTTCTTTGAAACATAATAAATAACAATTATATAGGTAAACTATAATATATATATATAATACTACCGTTTATTTTATAGTTTCAATTTTTCATCCACACTCTGTATTAATACGAAAACATTATTATGAGATAATATTATTATTAGATATTATAAATTAATGAATATAATAAATTTATAAGTTACTGCTACTGGCACTACTGCTGGTACTAGTAGTAATAATTTATAGGATATATTGTCACTAAAATATTTAATATTGGTTATAGGTAAAATTATAATTAATTAATAATTGCATAATATTATATAAATAATAATTAAACGCTTTTATTTAATTACTAATTAATAAACATATAATAATATTAAATATATGAGTATATATTAATCATAAATTAAATATATTAAATAATAATAAATTAATTTTGAAAGTAATAATTAATAATAATGATAATAAAAAATGAATCTTATGATATAAAATTATATCAGTAAATAGAGATATATAAAAATAAAGAAAAATTAGTTATTCATCAAAATAATAGAGTCGAGAGTATATTATATTATAATAATTAATATTATCCAAAAATTAATTTTATTAAGTGAATATTTTAAGATCATATATATTAATAATAAATAAAATTATTATATTTATAGAATGAGGAGCACTATACTTAATAAGTATTTATATTTAAGGGGGGTCAAAAACTTTATATATCCAATAAATAAGATCCAATCACATAAAGTATATAAATAATAATAATAATAATAAAATATACTGAGAAAAAAATCACTGAACTATATGATATAATAATAATTAACATATAATTAATTATAGAAAAACATATATAACATAATATTTTATATTATATTATACATGCAGGAATAGTAATAATTATTGTAAATTAAGAATAGGTGGGATGCTCATTTTAAAATATTTCCCGTCAATTAATGAATGAATACACCAATAAACTAGTAGAATCACAGATAGAGGGATACGTAATAAGAATATAATTCACACTGCACACACATTAATAATTAACGTAATTATCACAGCTACCAGTGAGTACAAAGATGACACACTAATAGTGGTACGCTAGTTCCTATCTGTCTATATCATCACTGCAGTTGGAAATCCAGCCCTCACGAAGTAGGTAATACATTTACTATTATGTAGTCTCAATATATAAAAAAAGATTTATAGTCACGTATGAATACGAGACCTAATGATAATTAAGGAATTTTCTATCACTTATTTTTACATTTTCTTTATCTTATTTTATGTAAAATTTATGGAAAGTTTATGTAACCTTAATAGATAATTAATAATAAAATATAAAAATTATAAATATCCATTAATTTTACCTATGACTGACGTGTCAGTATTCATAGAGTTCTGTGAGTGTGTATTGATGTATTACCGACTAATTTTAGTCATTTGAGAGATTTAAGGAGAATCTTGAGGGGGATTTATGTTTCTAAGAGATTTTTATAGAGGAAGGTAAAAAAATCGTCTTCTCATTGGCTAAAGTTTTTTTTATTTGCGTATAGGAGCGAAAATAATCATATACATTTGTATTTTACATTACATAATTTATGATACAATTAATATTTTTATAATTAAATTAATATATTTAAGCAATTTATAAACGTTTTTTAAAAAAAAATTGGAATAAAGTCCACTATTACTTATTATATTAATTTCTAAATGTATGAAGTCCTTAATTATTTCGTATATTCTAAATTTCATTAATCTGTATATTATAGCTTTATATATGAGTGGTAAGCTGTTTTATTGTGAGTGATTATTATTATGTATGAATTATACGTAAATTCTACACCGACATGGGATTAAACTGTATATAGTACATATCTGTCTGTATATTAAAAATAGATTATTATTTATTTATTATTTATAACCATAATTATAACTACAATAATACTCTGATCAATTTTAAAGTTATGGGTTATCTATTATTTTTAATGTTGCTAATATAAATAAGGTATTATGACGGTGGGTGTAATATACTAGATATATATTGAATTAATAATCAGGTATTTAGCGCAGTTTATGATCATAAATAATATACATATTTCATTATATAAGCGGAGTTGCTTTATTCCACTGAAAGGGGATAGATAATTATTACAGAGGTATCAAATATTAGGCAAGCACCCGAGCAATTATTTAATATATAATTCATTTGTGTTGCGTTAGTAGCGGATTTATATTCTATGCAATTAATTATAATATTTTACGAGAGATAGTTTATGATTTCCACACTTTCTCGTACGCAATTTGGGTTCGGTATATAATAATCCCACTTTAACTATATCTTATTAAAAATTTAATATTATTATTCTCTATATGTTAGGAATCGAGCCAGATCTTCTAATGGTGTCTGTGTGAGAGATATATGAGTGTAATATTTCACTATTTTGGGGTTACTATTTATCATAATATTCATTTATTATTTCTATATTTTATTTTTATGAAAAGAGATGAATATAATAAACCTCTGTGTCAACGCTTTGAACAACAATTACACATATATAATTATCATTTTATTATATCTACTAGGTATTTATAGAATTTGCACTTATTATTGTTTTCTATATGAGATATAACTACTATGCTTGTTGATACTCTAACATCACAAGATTCAATGTTTATCAAGACTTCTATCGTTATGATTCAAAAATCACAGTAAATTATATATATAAAAAATAATAATATATAAATTAAATAATAAATAATAATAATAATTAAATTTATATAATAATATAATAAATAATAATAAATAATAATAATATAATAAATAATATTACATAATTATAAAATAATAATAATATATTATATATAATAATAATAATAATATAATAAATATATATATAATTAATAATATAATTAATAAATAATTATATTGTTTACTGATGTTCTTAAGATGTACCTTAGAACTTTAAAAATGTCTTCAAAACTAAAGGAAAAAAATAATAATAATAATACACAATTAAATCAAATATAAAAATAAACTATTAATATACTTACCATAAACTAATATAATAATAATAATTATAATAAATAAAATTAAGATAATAAATAATAATAAATTTTCAAGAAATTTTAAAAGGAAAAAATAATAATATATTATATAATATATAATATTTTTTATTTAAATAATAATTAATAATAATAATAATATAATAACTAATAATAACTTATTTAATATAGTATAAATATTAATATATAATATACATTATAGTATATATATATATATATATATATATTAGTATATATTATATATTATATACTATATATATATATATATTAAATTATAGTATAATTATATTATTAACTATATAATATATATATATATATTAATATATACATATATATATATATATAATATATTTATATATATTTAATATATATTATATATATTTTATATAATGTTGTATTTATATATTATATATATAATATATTATAAATATAATTAATTATATATATATATTAATATATATATTATATATATATATAATATATATTATATTATATAATATATTTAATATATATATTATTAATATATATATAGTATATATATATTATAATAAATTAATATATAATATATACAATATAATTAATAAATTTATTATATATATATTATATAATATTTAATATATAGTATATATTATATATATAATATATAATATATAATATATTATATTATATATTAATATAGTAGTTATCATATATAATATTAATTATATATATAATATATATATTAAATATATAAATATATATATATATATATACATATTATATATATATAATATATATATATATATATATATTAATATATATATATTATATATATATATTAATATAATATATATATATATATATTATATATATGATATATTATATATATATAGTATACTAATATATATATAATATATAGTATATTATTAGCTGATATAGTGGGGAATTGATACATGGCATTACAGGTCACGGAGGAGCTCACATAGAATTCTTCACAGCCCCGTTATTATAAAATCATCTTGGGAGATTCTTATGCTAAAGGGATTATAAATTATTGTGAGATAGAGAAATATATGGAGTATACAATCTAAACTCTCAGATTAAAGGGAATTATCCATTTCGTAATTGAAAAGATAAGAATAAACGTTGTATAATTATCATATTAGAAAGTATTTTGATTCAGCTAGATTGTTGGCCAGTGTTATGTCTTGAGAAGCTGCTTCGAGTGTCGGAAAGAAATGTAAGTTAGATAGTCAACAAAGTGATTGTGGATGAATTGAGAGATATGATTATGTCAAAATTGGCAGGGTGAAGGAGGAATCCCGGACATAAAGTGTCTTGCGTAACGGAGGTGTGGCTAGTTCAAAGACGAACTAAGGTTGTTTCTGGGAGGTAGTTGCGTCGGAAAGCAAAGGACTAGTTACAGAAAAAGGGGATTTATATTTACCCCAAACAGTTTGACCCCACCTTTTCTTTTACCGTTCTCTGAAGTCATGGTGGAGGAGGAGTCTGAGGAGGGAAGGAAACCCCGTCGTAATATGAGCAGAAGATAACTGGAGTTGCTATTTTGATTAGATATAGCCGTCCTAGCTGCTCTGTTAGCTGTTTCGTAGCAAGCCACCCCAATATGGGATGAGATCTAGAACGTAACAGCATTCTTTCCATTGTGTAAACTTTATAGAAACCTTTTGATAATGAAGAGGGTTTTCTGATAAACGACGTTAAGGGCCTGAAGGGCGTTGCGAGAAAATTTGAGAAGATTACAAAAGGATTCGTCGTTATTGAGGGAGAGAATGCGAGAAAGAGCCATTTGAGTCGCAATAAGCTCCGCCGTGAATGTGAAGGGGAAAGGAGAGAGAGAATGACAAAAGCAATGTTCCGAGAAAACAGCAGAGGACCCACCACCGCTGTCCATTTTTGAACTACCAGTAAAAATCGGAATGAAATCCTTTTGGACTTCCAAGTGGAACAAAGTTGTTGCTTGAAGCGCCGATGGGTGATGTTTGGATTTAGTCACTGGCGACAGAGCTAAATATATTGGAGGAGAAGGACATAGAGTTGAGTTGAGTAAAGAGTTGAGTTATAAACATAAAGAGATCGTTTGATAGGGTCATAAACGTAAAGAGATCATTTGACAGGGTCATAAAAGCAATTGACTGTCATTAAAAGTTATAGCAACAAGGAAGAAACTGAGGAAGCTATTCTTGTGGACCACCTCGAACGTTCAGCTCAAATAGTTTGGATAAAACAGCAGAGCGAACTCGGATGGTTGTGTAAATGTGTTGTCGGCCAATGAACTGCGGTAATTGGCCTCGGAGACCTAGACAGTGCAATTGTTTAAGGAGGATACGCTATATTGTCCTCTACCCACTGATAAAATATAGT